>PVIA01013275.1:0-33145 GCA_004024845.1 Tonatia bakeri | reverse complement strand
CTGCTGTTGAGACTATAGGAAGTGAAGGTTGACTCTGTAGTTTTCAGTTGTATTAAGATTCTCACTAAAAACGTAAACTCCAAAAATCTCTACTTGGAGGAGACCATTCTGCGTGGCGTGGGCCCAGCTCCCAGTGGAAAGCAAGGTCCGATGCACAGGACCCATGCCCATGGGTAGGTTCTCCCATGGGGAATCAGGCCTGCATTGTACCTAGACTGCTATGAGACTTGCTTTTGCTAAAAACTCCCTCACCCTGAATTGAGACGGTAAGTGCTTACTGCAACTTTCTAAAATCCATGCTAAAACTCCCCAGTATGGAGTGTAACAGGTTCAACCACTTTTCCCTTTACATTTGCAAATATCCCTCTTCTGTGATGTGATTAGCGGCATTGGCTCCTTTGTTTTCTGTAAAAGGCAAAACCACTTAAAGCGAACCTGTGCGTAGTAAATGAGGACCATCATGTAATGTGCCAAGAAACCCAATAAAGGCCGGTCATGGCAAGGGCCAAGGCTTTTGCTCCCCTTGAGAGAAAAGCCATGCTGTCCCCTTTCCTCCACAGGACTTGGTAGTCCATGTGAATTTCTTGTGCCTCATCCACAATGTGGCAGACCCCATGAGCCAGGGTCTGCATCATCTACTCATTACTGAAATATTTACAATCATACAGGGAAGTTGCATTTACTTCAACTCAATTACTATATTGTGATATTCTTGAGAGAAGAAAGTACACAAGTAATTAAAAATTTGGTTCAAATGACCTTGGCCTTTAGGTAATACAAGAATGGAGTAAATAAAGATAGTTTTATAAAGAGAGATCTAAGCAGAATAGGTGACAATGTCAGAATATGAAAACTAGATTTAGCATGGTGAAGCCTTCTTTCAATAATTTTGTGATGATTGTAGAGATGAAACGAAATGTACAAGAAGCTTTTCTGTTTGTTCTTTCTCTGCAGAGGGCGGGCCATGAGAGGATGAGGTGGAAACTGGAGCAGCAGGAATTTAGGTCATAAATTAGGAAGCATTTCCTGACTATAAGAGCTGTGAAATACTAAGATACACTGTGTCATCTAATAAAATCTGAGGAAATGTTTATATAGCTTTCTACTTAATTGAAAAATTACTCACAGTTCTATACATTTGAAATTTTGTCAAGTATATCACCTAAAAAGAATTTATTGACAAAAATGATTTTAGGTGTAGGCATTTGGTTGCTCATTAGTATTTTTGCAGCAATTGTCTATGCCCACACATCCTCCTCCATTATAGAAATCTTGAATCTTTCATTCACTTCATGATGCCTGGTATAGTAGAAAGCACAGTATGTACAGAGTCAGAAGTTGAGGTTCTTTTCTCTCTGTGTCTTTGTCGTTATTGAGCTCTGTGACCTTGGTTAAATCATTTAGCTTCTCACAATTTTGGTTCCTCTATACATAAAACATGAATAATACCTGCCCTCTTGTCTCACAGGGTTGCTGTACGAATCAAAGGAAATAATGAATGCTCCATGCCTGACACAGTATACATAAAAGGAGAACTGCTTATGGACTAGAATGGAATCAGGGTGGATGTGGCCTGAAAACTTAAATGTATTAATTATTAATTCATGATTCTGAAGACACTGTGGACGTCTTCTCATAGAAACTCACATCCAGTTTATGAATCCCTCAGTGAAATTTATGTTCTGAAATAAGCACTTATTTTGGACTCTGAGAATATGGACCTGCCACTTACTATCAGGGTGACGTGGGGCAAGTCAAACATAGTCTGTCATCTGGAAAATGGGGAAAAGAATGATAATACATGATTTACAGGGTTAATGACAGGTTTTAAGTAATATAACACATCTAAAAATGCCTTCCCAGCTGTACAGTGAATTTTATTTATAATTTCCTGATAATGAAAAGATGGGGAGCACGATGCTTATTGAAGCAGTCTGCTCCACTGATGAACAGATGTCGTTGTTGAGAGGGTCCTCAAATCATAACAGAATTTATTTTCCTAGAAATTCCAAGTATTGGTCTTTCTTCTGCCTCCTGGAGTAACACTGACTAAAAATACTTCCTCCTTCACAATACAGTACTTCACAATATTTGGGGACAGTAATCATGTCTCTTTAGGCTTTCCTCTCAAGACAAAATATCTAGTTCCCTCGAAGTTCTTTACATACATGGATTTGTCTAGATTTGCTCTGGATGTTCTCCAGGATTCTTTCTGAAATACGGTGCCTACAGTGGGGCATGATTCCCCAGATGTGTTCAGGCCAGCATATAGCACGTCCTTTGAACTGAATGAACTCTAGCAACTTATGGTCATGTTTAGATTTATTTTGGCATTACAGCAATAATTATAGTACCATTCATGAATGTTTATTATATCCCATGTGTGTTACTAATACACAATTCTTGTGAAGCAAGAATTGTTTCTCCCATTGTTATACACGTAGTTGCAGGGGTGTCCAACCTTTTGGCATCTCTGGGCCACACTGAAAGAAGAGTTGTCTTGGCTACACATTACATACACAAATACTAACCAAAAGAAAAACAAAAATCTCATAATGCTTTAAGTAAATTTACAATTTTGTGTTGGGCCGCATTCACAGCCATCTTGGGCTACATGTGGCCCATGGGCCATGGGTTGGACACTCCCGGTTTAGATGGTTAAGCACTTGCTCAAGTTCCCAAGTTCCCAAAGGCAGTAGTATGTGGAAAAGCAGGTATCTAGATGTAGTTCTGCCTGAGGCTCTTCCACACTACCTTACACAGAAGTTGATTTTATGTCAACAACTTGTCCCAAATATAAAGATGGGTTTTCCTTCTATGTGTTTTCATTTACAATGATTTTTCAAACATTACCACAATATTTGAAAACCTATTTCTATCTCTAAATATTTTAGAGTTTATGTAACCTGTAAACCGATATTCATTCTGTCAATGTATTAATCAAGCTCAGTGATAAAACAGAGTTGACTGGACAGACCACCATAGATCCCTCTCTATGGTGACTGGTCCAGGAATCAAAGCACTTTGAGTCTGGTTATTCAACCACTACCCATCCAGCTTACATGTTTGCATCTTGTCTATAACAACAGCATGAGAAATCTTATCAAATACTAGGCTAGAATTAGATAAGCGACATCCATGATGTACTACTTATTTCCAGGCAAATGGACCATGTTGGTTTATGGTGAATGATATCAAGGTTTTCTAAATGACACAAAATACATTAAAATTATCACCATTGCTATAAAATCATAGAGGAATGCTTTAAAAAATAGTGAACTCAAGATATAAAATTCATTTTATGATAGAAGTTTTAATTATTACAGACTTTAATTCAAATTCAGTGAAAATTGTGTTATTATAATTTTAACCATGTTTAGAAATTATAGGTGTGGGAGGCAATAACAATTTTCACTTTGTGACATTTTCATAATGATACTAAAAATATTTTCAAAAAGTTAACAGCATTAAGAAGATGTGAAAATTTATGCAATTATGAAAAAATATGCTACCACAACAATTAAATATTTTACTGATTAAAAATGTTGCATAGGTTTAAATTAAATATAACAGATATTTTACCTTTCAGGATTTGGATTCATTCTGTCTCAACTATTGTTTGCATCTCTTGGTCATTTGTTCATTTATTCATTCTTCTATCTAGCAAATAAATTACATTTATAAATAGTGCATTTGCATTTGGGAAGTCTTATAATATACTAGATCCTGTTTGTGTCTCTTTTAAGTAGCAGGAATATTCTATAATTCAGCAAGGGAGAGAAGAAGTATATAAATTATTTAAAAGGTTATGATAAATTTTATAGAAATAATTCAGGCTGAAGAGAGAACAATCATTGTTGGCCAAGATAATCAACAGTATTTTATGAAACAGGTAGAATATAAACTGGCTCTGGAAATACAGTCATATTTCAGTATTTCAAAATGTGATGCATGGAGAGGTCTAATCCCTACTTTAGTCCATTTTGGTTTTGACAATGTTTCAGTCATAAAGGTAACAGAACAGCAATGTAATCTTTCTCCTGGTCAAGAATATAATGATATCTTAGTGAAATACAGGAAACACCAAGATAATGTCTTTTCAAACACCTAGTTAAGCCCAAGATATTGTGCTATACAGTGGGTATACAAGGAAAATGAGAAATAATTCTTGCTCCCTAAGAATTTATAGTGTGGTAATAGCAAAGGACAATCTTGCAAGATGCCAGATTAGAGCATTTAAGTCCATGTATTCCCATACCTTCTATCACAGTGGACATTATCCATCATTTTAATCTGGTGTAGTCTAGGAATAGCTAGAGTTATGGTAGGGTTAGGTCAATCTAGATGATGCTCTGCCTTCTGTTTCAGTCCTCATAGTTTAAACAAAGGTCCTTGTCATACTTTATTTAGTGCCATGTGCTTTTTTTCTTTTTTGTGCTTTTTAAAAGTGATTTGGGGCTTAAAATAACCCCCAAGCATAGACCTGATATATTGTCTAGCAGTGCTAAGTGCAAGAAAGCTGTGACACAACTAATAAAGAAGATATCTGAGTTATATAACCATCATTTAGGCATGAGTTATAATGCTGTTGGCCATAAGTCCAATGCTAATGAATCAACAATGTGTATTAAATAAGTTGTCTTTAAACAGAAACACACATTAATCAAGGTCATGTATCGATTGGTTGATGAAAATGTTGTGACCAAAAACCTAGTCCTTCATTTCCTCTAAGAGCAATAATTCAGTATTCATTATTTGATGTTTGTGGAGGCTATACACAATAACAACTGCAAAAATGACAACTGATTACATCTATGTCTTTATCTATATATATCTATGGCTCTATCTATATCTTTGTCTTTGATTTAATAAATATTTATCAAGTGCCTCCTATGAATTAGACTCTGGGAATAAAATGTTGAGTAGAGACAGCCAAAACACAAATAACAAAGTTAAAAATAGATAAATTAGTCTACATCAAACGTAAAAACTTTTGTGTTTCAAAGGCCAGTATCAACAGAGTGAAAAGGCAACTCACAGAATAGGAGAAAATATTAAAGAAGTATGCATTTGATAATAGATTAATATTCCATATATACAAAGGCCTATATCACAACAAAAAGGTCAAACTATCCAATTAAAAAGCAGACAACTGATTTGAATAGATATTTCTTCTAAGAAGACATACAAATGGCCCATAAAGCACACGAAAAGATGCCTGTCATCGCTAATTATTGGGGAACTGCAAACCAGAACAACAGATGTCATTTCACAACCTTTAGGATGGCTATTAAAAATAAACCCGAAAATAACAAGTGCTCTTGAGGACGTGCGGAAACGGGCATCCTTGTGCACTGCTGATAAGAATGTTGCAGCCACTATGGAAGCAGTATGGCAGTTCCTTGAAAAAAATAACCATATGATCCAGCAATTCTTCTTCTGGGTATGTACATACATATATACAATGAACTATTATTTCGCCTTAAAAGGAAAGAAATTTAGACATGTGACAACATGGGTAAACCTTGAAGACATTATGCTAAGTGAAGTAAGTCCGTCACAAAAGGACCAGTACTGTAAGATTCCACTCATATGAGGTGCCTAGTGGAGTCAAACTCACAGAGACACCAAGTGGAATGGTGACAGGGTCTGAGTGTAGGAAGAGATTGAGAAGTGATTGTTTAATGGGGACAGAGGTTCAGTTGGGGAAGATGAAGGTCTGGGGATGGATGGTGGTGATGGTTGTAAAGCAATGTGAATGTACTTAATGCCAATGAACTGTGAACTTAAACGTGGTTAATATGGTAAATTTTATGCTATATATGTTTAACCACAATAAAAGTGTTGAGCAAAATGAGCACTGCAGGATTTTGCAGTTGTGATGGTTAAAGTCCATACTAAAAATGCCCTGATAAGATAACAACATAGGTAAACATTTAACATACGATTAAAACTTGGAATGATTTCTGTAATGGGAATGTACAAGATGACGTGAGATCATAAAACACGGTTAATTTACTTGGTCTGGGGTGTCATGGAAGTCTCATTTTTTTAGTTAGCCTTAACATTTAAAAATATTTTTAATTTCAAATGTGTATCATTTATTTTCACATGGAAATTATTTTACACTTCTTTCATTTTTATTTTGGTATATTTGTTTATTGTTGTTCTATTACACTTGTCCCAATAATCCCTTGTTGCTCCCCCCTGCCCTGCCTACCCCGCACTCCCATAACAGTGTCAGTCCCCACTCTGTTGTACATGTCCATGGGTCCTTTGTACTTGTTCTTTACCTAGGCCCGTCCCTTCTTTCATTCCTCCTCCCCCTCCTCCTCCCCTAATTATTACTTGGTAAGAACTATTTGAATTTTAATGGTACTAATCATGAGATGTGTGGGGTAAATGTCCTTAGTCTGTTACTTATATATCTTTCTGTTTTTCCTTTCTGTTCTCCTCCTTTCTTTGCTTCTTGTTTGATCATTAGTTTTTTAAACAAGTTTATAGTGTGTCACATCCCAATGATATGGGAATGCATATTATTTCTTCCATTACTGTTACTGTTTCAATTTTTGCATTATAGTTATTTTTTTATTAGTTGGGACTTATTTTGACCTCCAGGAGCCAGTTTTATTTTATTTTCCACATAAGTTGCCAGTTGTCTCTAATTTATCTCATCATTCATATCTTTTAGTGATTTGAAATATGTATTCCACAGTCGAGTCCAGAGGTGACAAACTTTTTCTGTAAAGGGCCAAAGAGTAATAAGTTTGGCTTTGCAACCATGTGTTCTCTGTTGCAACTGCTCAATTCTGCTGTTGTAGCATGAAAGCAGCCATAGGCAATACATAAACTTAATGAATGAACATGACTGTGTTCAAATAAAACTTTATTTCCACAGTCAGGTATTTGGGTGGATTTCTGACACCTGTTCTGTCTATTCCATTGCATTAATATCTCTGTTTTCTATCATTGTTCTAGTACTTCAGTATTTCAACTGTTATATTGTATTTTAAAATGTTTTAAATTTTTTATTTTAGAGAGAGAGGAAGGGAGGGAGAAACTGAGAAGAGAAACATCTGTTGGCTGCCTTCTGTACATGCCCCGACTGGGGACTAAACCTGCAACCCAGGCATGTGCTCTGACTGGGATCAAATCAGTGACCTTTTGGTTTGTGGGACAATGCCCAACCAACTGAATCACACAGGCCGGAACATATATTGTATTTTAATAAAAAATACATATGTCCCCTCTTATCACTCTTCTTTTAAAAACTACTTTTGCATCTTTATTTTATGAGATAAAAAATTTATAGCAATTTTTCTCACATTCAGAAATAAGCCATTGTTACTTTGGTTATGATTACAGATTAACACAAAAAATATTGATGGGGTGAAACTAATATTTCACATCATAGAATTTTTGCTATTTAAAAAACGTAGAACAAACCCCCACTTATTTATAACTTCTTTGAGGTTCTTTCGTATAGTTTTGTAGTTTTCTTCATATCAGATTTCTTATTAAATTTATTCCCAGAAATTTTGCTTTATTTTGGTATTGTTTATGGAATAATTTTTAATCTTATTATCATCCATTGTTCACATAAAAGGAATGCAGTGTTGAATTCTGTTATTTTGTAGTGCCTGTTTTACTAAGTTCTCATGCTTTCTTTATTTTTTAAATTTAAATTTAAATTTATTGAGGTAACATTGGCTGCTAACATTATATAAGTTTCAGGTGTGGAACTTTATAATACATCTGTATTGTGTGCTCACCACGCAAAGTCATCTTCTTCCTCTACCCCCTTTTTTAAAGTTGATACTCTTGGGCTTTACACCTAGTCAGTGAGAGCATGTGAAAATCTTCAATGTATATCTATGTATATACATAATCAATATTTTATCACTTATTTTATTCTTTTATTTAATTTTATTAGATAATAATTCTGAAACAATGCTTACATAATGGAGGTACAACTTATTGTCTTACTTGTGATACTAATGACAAAATCTGATTTTTAGTTTTTAAGGATGCTACTGTCTATTTTTTTGGAGCTAATATGGCTTTTATCATTTGAAGGGACCATCCCCTTTCTATTTAATGAGTATTTTTTAGAATCAGAGATTGATATTTTTTTTTTTTTTTTTTAAAGCTTGGGTGACAAGGCAGTTCTTTTTTTTTTTTTTAAGATTTATTTATTTATTTATTTTTAGAGAGGGAAGGGAGGGAGAAAGAGAGAGAGAGAAACATCAATGTGCGGTTGCTGGGGGCCCGTGGCCTGCAACCCAGTCATGTGCCCTGACTGGGAATCGAACCTGCGATGCTTTGGTTCGCAGCCCGAGCTCAATCCACTGAGCTACGCCAGTCAGGGCCAGAGATTGATATTTTTAATCAAATAACTGTTTTGAATCTACAGCTTTTCTTCTTCGACCTATGTATATGGTGAATAAAATTAATATATTTACTAATTTTGAATCATTCTTACTCTTTTGGAATAAACTTTTTTTTTACTGTATTATGTTTTCAAATTGGTGAGTCTGCTTGCTAAAATTTTCTTTATGATCTTGAGTCAATTTTTAGCAGTTGTTTTGTGGTAATTTTTTTTATAGTACTATATTTATCAACTATGGTACTTTAATTGTAGATTGGTGCCTAAAAGCAATCAATGTATTCTGAAACTATAAGATAATTCTAGCCTTTGGTTAGTGAGCTCAGTGTTGATTTGAGTGTTGATATATCATGTGTGCATGATTATGTTGATATGTCACATTAGGTTAACAAGGCAATTTCTAAGATATTTCCACACAGAATTTTTAAAATTCGCATTTCACATTCATCACCATAATTGTTATCATCACCATCATTGTCATAACTCTCATGGGGTTTACTATAATATTGTACTAAGCACTTGACATATAAGGTTCCTGCATCAAGCCTTACTAGAAATGACCAGTCCTAAATGGTTTTGAGGAGTTAGCATGGACCAAATCACTAGGCTTTATCATTGCTGAGTGAACCTAATAAACTGAGTTTCTGAGAATGCAGACTGCTGACCTCATGCTGGAGCAGAAGGACAATATTCAGCAAGTGAAAGAGTTGGCTTAATCAATGTGCCATTTTTATCCATGGCATGTAAAGATAACAATTTCCTTCTTCCCTTATCTATGGCAGACAATGATAATCAATCAGGAAGAAAAAATATAACTTCAGAATCTTCCTTAACACCGTGATCTAGAACAGTAAAACTTTCTGTTAAATGGGCAGGTAGTACATATTTTATGTGTGTGGACAACACAAACATAAAAATATATCTATTGGCTCTACTCATCTCTGCCATTGTAGTGAAATTGGTAGCACGAAATCAGATGTGGACACTATATCAACAAATGGACATGGCTTACAAAACCGTATGGCCAGACTGTAGGCCATAGTTTGATGACCTCTTGTCTAAAGAGCCATTTTTACCACACGAGAATTAATCTGTTTGCTATTCTTGGTTTTTGAGACAGATTTAATATACCTGACCATTTTCATGTTCGATTTAACCATGCGATTCAAGCTAAATGGGTCCTCCACTTTCCAGGTGCAGCTAAGCACCTTGCTAATTCTATTACCTCTGTCAGAATTTTTTTTAAACTATTCTGAGCCTCAGTTCAATGCAAGTTTGTGTTTTGGGGGCAAAAAATTCGCTGTTCCAGAATCCCTAACTTCAGTCCATGCACTTGAGTCCTAAAAAGATTAGTAACTCAACCAATACCATGTCTTAACAATGAGGCAAATAATGTTTGTTCTAGACTCTAATCCAAGTTATCAGAATAGGAATATAATACAAGTGCATATCAAATGCATAAAGAAAATTTGATAAGAAGGCTGAAATGTGAGGAATGATCTGAGTTTTTGAATGCATGTGTACTTCTGATGGTCAAAATATCCACTAATCAATATGTTCCAAAGTTTAATTGATAAAGAATAAGGTAAATAATTGGCTGAAGATACTTGATATGATTAGTAAATGAGATGTTCTACAATGATAACACTTTTCTTTCTGGATGATAGGAGGATAAACTTTTATATAGCATTTTAAATTAAATTATTTGAGTGGAAAATATTTTGTTGTATTTTCAGTCTTTGTTTTCCTTTTACAATTTTTTATTGAATTTATTGGGGTGACATTGGTTAATAAAATTGTATAGGTTTCAGGTGTGCAGTTCTACAATACATCACTGTATATTGTATTATGTGTTCATCACCCCAAGTCAAGTCTCCTTCTTATCACCATTTATCCCTTGTGCACCCTCTTCTACCTCCTCCCACCCCCTTTCCCTCTCATAATTACCATACTGTTGTCCGTATCTGTGAGTTTTCTTTTTTGCTGAACCCCTTCATCTTTTTCACTCAGCCTCCCAACTTCCTCCCCTCTGACTGCTGTTTGTTTGTTCTCCATTTATGAGTCTGTTTCTATTTTGTTTGTCAGTGTATTTTGTTCATTTGTTTCTGACTGGCTTATCTCACTTAGCATAATGCTCTCCAGTTCCATCCATGCTGCATAGAATTCCACCGTGTAAATGTACCACACTTTTTTTATCCACTTGTTTACTGATGGACACTTGGACTGCTGAATGGAAAATATTTCCATAAAGATCAACTTTCCTTAATAAACATTATACTTAAACAATACACAATTTGAGATTTTAATAATGACTTGCAAGTATGTGACTGACTTATTGGCTCAAATGTCATTAGGCCATAATAGAAAATATATTTTTGAATACCTATCTGATTCACTTAGGTTATAATTCTTTTTAAGAAGAAAATAGTTGAATCCCTATAATCTTTGATAAGTATAACTGCATTATTGAACCAAAGTATTCAATATAAAATATTTACCTCCATATTTACTTTTTCTTAGTTAAAAAGTACAGTGTTGTCTTTTTACTGTTAAACTTTTTAGTGACATTTTGAATATTAAAACAGCTATAATTCTTTGGTTCCTTTTTGGTTTTAACTCAGTTCCTATATTGTATTAATTCTTTGCTTTGGAAAAGGAGTAAGACTGCTCATTTGCACAGTATCCTGTCCTTTTCTAAGGGGAAAGTTTATCATGAACAAAATTCCAAAGGCATCGTCATAACGATGAAAGCAAGTTGTTTTGGCAAACAATGAAAAACAATTAGACTTTGTGTCTTCTCCTCTTCCTGGGTCTTGGTTTTTGACATTTTCTCTTCCAAGTCCTGATTTCATCATGATTCTGGAGTGTGAAAGGTTCTAAACTTGCAATTCCACTGAGCTTATCTCCAGTCCCTAGAGTGAGCTTTGCAGTGCTCTGTATTATAGTGGGAAGCGCTAAAGATAAGATGGGTTTCTAATTTTAGACACTTGCGCAAATTTCTTAATGTCTCAGGGCCTGAGTTTTATAGTCTCTTTAAGAACAACACTACCAACCTTGTCTACCACACAAAGTTGTTATGGGTCTGACAAAAACTTTGCAAGCTGCGAAACAAACATTTGCACTGTTTCAATGATTAATAAGGTAAAGCTGTGGGCATTGATAAAAATAACTTACATGGAAATGTATTTTCTATTCTTTAAAGAAAATCTAACTCTGATAATGAAGGAGATAATGTAGCTAATATGTAGTAAATGGGACAAGTCAAACTCTCTGTGCAGGCTAGATGAAGAAAAGCAGATTCATTTTTATAGATCACCAACTTGGCTGTCAATCTCTGTCATTCAAAAGTGTTCTGCTGTGATTCTGCTTTATAGAGGGGTCACAGCATTTATAAGAACAGGGAGCCAAGATGAGGCAAAAGCATGATGGGATACATTATGAAAAGACGAGGAGTCTGAAGAAATCCGAGCCTATTTCAACCCGTCACTGAAATCGTCACAGTGTCTGGGTCTGTTTCAATAATCTAATGCGGGAATCAGCTGTAGACTGCTGCCTGTTTTATAAATGCAGTTTTGTTGAAACCAGCCCTGCACATCCATTTCCATATTGTCTATGGCTGTTTTTGCACAGCCGGAGAAGAGTAGAGGTGTTTCAACAGAAGGTATGGGGCCCAGAGGACCTAAAACATTGAATCTCTGGACCTGTACACAAAAGTTTGCCAAGCTCTGCTCTAAGAGAAAAATATTATCTCTAAGTGCTGGGCTCGGCCCATAGTAGGCAATGCACATCATTGCTCAATGAGTGAATGTTTTAACTCACAATTGTTTGAGAGAGAGAGAGAGAATAAGAGGGTGGGGGGTGGGGGCAGCCATTGAAAATTCAAGATAGGTGACTGGTAGCAATATTACACAGGCCAATAGCCTTTCATGAAAACAGGTGAGATTTTTGCTGTAGGACAAACTTCTTCCCTGCTTGTGAATAAACTTTTGTAGATATAGCAACATTTGTTCTGAGCCTTGCTTTCACTGTTATATTGTACCACATAACAAAGAAGTAATGAAGGAGATATATACCTACTGAAGTTTAATAGAACACACCCTGTGGATTGCTGAATGACCAGGTTGACTGTGGTCTGTTTTATACATGGTTTATAGATGAGAAAGGTGAAAAGGATAACTAACTGTCCAATCATTAAGATTAGATACACAGGAAAAAATAGATATGAAAGTGAGGATCATGAATTTAGAGGACTAGCTTTCAGAATGGAAGGAAGAAAAGGAAAATGTGTTAGTTACCACTCAGGGAACTTACCCTAATCAGCGTAATACAATAACCCCAGTGCTGTGTTTCTCTAGTAGAAGAAAGGAGTAGTATAGCTTTCCTGCTAACCAGCTCACAAAATACAGACTTTTGAGACTGTTTCAGTGGGTCATTTTAGGTTCTAGCAGTCTATCCCACCTCTTTAGATCCACAGGACAGCAATCATTTGAGCAAAGGACTATTATTATAGGATCATAAGGTTGGAGAAGGGGAAAAACTTATTTAGCTTAATAATTTTCAGGAGCTGTCCTGGTGAAAGGTTAATTTTGCTGTGAAAAAGATTTTATTTTGTAGTTTTTATTATTACTCCAACTTTCAATTTTGAAATAATTTAAAACTATTGAAAAGTGGTAAAAGTAGTATGAATAACACTTATCTATCCTTCATCTTCACCATCCTCACCCAAGTGCTCTAACAGTCTGCCTGGTACTCACTGTTCTTTTTCTTCCTTTCTTTGTATATAGAGAGATAGATAAATATGCATATGGGAAAGTTATACAGATCATAGAAGGTTATATCTGTACTATCTATTTCAGTTGTCTCTGAACTATTTGTAATATATAGGCATCATTCTTCATTTCCCCCTAAACATTTCACATTTCATTGTGTGGTTTTTATGAACAAAAATATCATCTTATGTAATCACAGTATAATTACCAAAATTGGGATAATTAACACTGATACTATAGTATCATCTAAATTGCATTTGTATTCAAATTACTCCAATTGTTCCAATAATATCCTTTATAGCAACTTTTTTTCCTGCACAGGATCCAATCCAGGATCAGATTTTGTATTTAGTTGTCATTTTCTTTGGTTCTTTTAATTTGCACAGTTCCTAAGGCTTGCTTTATCTTTCATGGCATCGACATTTTGAAGAGTTAAGACCAGATATTTTGTAGAATGTCCTTCAATTTTGGATTGTCTAAAATTCCTTACTGATTATATTTAAGCTATGCATTTTTGGTAGGAATACTACACATGAGATGATGTGGTTTTATTCGTGTCTTTATTAGTTATTAAATAATAGTTAATTTATTATTTAATTAGTTTTTATTAGATGTTGTGTTTTTACATATCAGGAGGTACATTTGGTGGGTTTGTTGAATTATTGGTGATGTTGATTTTGATCACTTGGATATGGCTGCTATATCCCCATTTCTAATTATAAGTAATATGGGGGAGACACTTTAAAGATGTTCGAGTATCCTGCTCCTTCTCAAACTTTTATCTATTAGTTTTAGCATCAACTGATATTTTTATTTGAATTAATCGTAATTATGATTGCTAAAAAATCTTAATTTTTTAATCTGTCCTTTCTATATTTATTAGTTGATATTCTACAGTAAGAAGGTACTGTACCTTCCCCCTTCCCTCTCTCTCTGCTATCACTATGGACCCATAACTTATTTTATTTTAGGGGTTATAATCATTAGTGTTCTCATCATATTTATTATTATTAATATAAAAATGTTCCAGAATTCGCTAGTGCAAGTCCACTGAGGTTAGTGTCTATTTCCTTTTGACTTGTTCTCATCATTTTTTGAGAATTTCTTTAACTTTCTGGCACAAAAAGCTGTTGTAGATGTGATTTTCCCTGACTTAGCCTTGAAACAAGAAGTTTCTTCAAAGAGCTCTCTGTAAAAAAGTTCTGATTGTATGTCAATTATGTAGACTTATTCCTTCTAAAACTTCCCTTTCCACTTCTCATCACTGTCTCATTCTTAATTCCTCATTCCCCTTCTCTGTAGTCAATACTACTACTCTGTCCACCCTTGTGGATTGGCAGCCATTTCTGCATTCTGCTCAGTTCTACTCTATGTCTGGGAGGGTGGGGGTTGGTCCTGGGAGAAGAGAAAGCAAAAGTCATCATTGTGTATAATTTCATTAGCATTTTATTTGCTCATCGTGTCAGGTGTGTTGGTGGTGGTGGTTTCTTGTTTTCTCTCTTTTTCTCTTTCTCACATTTGGGGTCATTACAGGGTTGATAAAATTTCATTCACCTCAGCAATTATACAGAAGGTAAACAGTATAGAGAAAAAATCATGGAACTAGAATTTAGGAAATCTAATTTATAACATTAACTCTGTTTAGATCTTTGGCAAGTTAGTATGGTTCTCTGATCCTCAGTTTTCTCCCCCTTAAAATGGGAATGATTTCCCTTTCACAGTTATCTCAGAGGTACTGTACATAAGGAAGGATTTTAAGCTGTGAAATATTATCTCTTTGACTCAAATTTCTTTGCCTTTAAAGAGATTACAATATTTTATAATGGGAAATAAAAATATTATTATATTAATACAGTATATCATGATGACAGCTTAAGTGCTAATATAAAGCAGGATTGAAGAATTATTATTTTCTTTATATATATACATAGGTTTTAATTAATTGGACAAATTATGGTTGTCAAGTTTTTATTTGTTTCAATAAGCATATCGTAAAGTAATTTGCCATACACTGAATTTCATTGCATTAGATATGAGGAAGATTTAGTGATTGTTTAGATTTTACTTTTCACATTATAGGAACTTATAACTGTTCAATTTATTGAATGAAAGAAGAAATCATATTATGATAAAGGTATCACAATATTTTTTTCACTCAAGTAAGAGCCTATTTATAATATTAAGTGCAAATAATTTGAGACGCATGGTTGAGAGACTGAATGCGTGAAGGGACAATGGCCAGACATAGGTAAAAATAAGCCACCGATCCACCACCTCCAGATCAATCAGCCATGGAAGCCAAACCACAACCTCTGCGGCATTCGGCCCCAAATGGTCAGGACTCGATCATTAGGCTTCCCTAATTTTTGTCCCCACTTGTCACTTAGGACCAAGCAGAGAATGTCAAATATTCTCCCCTAATCTATGCCCTGCTTCTAGTTAGTCCACCTTCATTCCCCATGCCAACAGCCTCTAATCAGTGCATACCTGAAGCCTTCTGTTATTTCACTATAAAGCAGGGGTGTCAAACTCATTTTCACTGGGGGGCTGCATCAGCCTCGTGGTTGCCTTCAAAGGGCCGAAATAATTTTAGGACTGTATAAATGTAATTACTCCTTCTCCTTAACTGTTAAGGAGTTGAAATTACATTCGGCCCTTTGAAGGCAACTACAAGGCTGATGCAGTCCCCAGTGAAAGTGAGTTTGACACCCTTGCTAGAAAGCTTTCCCAGGCCTCTGCCTGCCTTTGAGTCTACCAAATGCAAATGAGAGAGGTTGACTCCCTTGCTATAGCAAGCTCCGAATAAATAATGTTTGCTTGTTCTCATCTGGGTGGTATCTGCTTATTTCAACACGACTACCTTTTTTTTTTTTTGACAGATCTCTCAGTGACTTCCTCCATGACTTATGTTAGAAGGGTCTATGTGAAATTGTAGTTCACAATTATATTGTCATACTTTTTAATCTAGCCCTTTATTGTATCCAGCGAAATTTGCATTATGCTTTTCTGTGAAAACAAAATATTTCTCTATAAATGGTTATACAGGGATGACAGTCAGGATATGTGGATATAATCTGTCGCAGCCACCGACCGGCAATGACTGTGGAATGCTGTGGATGGCTTGTGGACACACGAGAAAAACATACACAGAGACAACCAGGTCCTGTGGGGAAGTAGGGGCGGATCAGCCACTCTCTCTAGTGGGGAGCGCCGGGCCACCCTCCCTAGGGGAGAGCACCCTAGGGTAGAGCGCCCCATTCTCCTGTCCCACCAGGCTTTTACTGGGTTCATTTGCATAAGAATTCAGGTAAAGCTCATTACTCATTGCCAGGAAGAAAGGATCAAATAGACAACAAGGAAGTCTGAGGGCCTATTTTGAGTCAGGGTCAAAGAGCTGTAAAAGACTTTAAGGAACAAACTTACTTCCTCCTTGGACCCTTCTCATTCAACTGAGAGCATTCTAAACAAAGCAGGTTTCACCTGATTTTACATATTCTTTCTTAGGCCTGATCACCCGGGGAACCTGCCCTTTCCAGCACAGGGCTGCACCACCCTCTGTCATTGTTTCAGGTTTAGGTGGAGCAAGGGAACTAAGGCAGCCAAGAGATTAGGAGATTTTCTCACAGATGGAATGAGGACTCAGGCTTTGTCAAAGCCAAGGGGCGAGGGTCCATCACCCCCTTTTGCTGTACCCCTCAAAGTCCTTCCTTGGGGGCCTCCCACGTGATCGTGCCTGTCTTAGGTAGTTCCCCCCTTGGGGAATCTTACCCATCATTGGCTGACCGACCAAGGATTAGGGACCAGGCAGGTTGAAGTAAAAAGGAGCAGAAGTGGCACTTCTGCCAGGGAGATAAGCTTTTGTCTCCTTGCTGGCTTATGGTCCAAGGTCATTTTCTCAGCCTTAGCCTTGGCAGTGGTTACAGCTTCTGATACCAGGCAGGGTGGTTCCCAACATCAATCAAACCCAAAATCACCTTTTGTCTTTTCTTCAACCTTGAAAACTAGTCATGTCTTAATATCGATATAATGCACTTTAACTATGTTGGTGTATTTTGAAAGATGGATGACCAGTTAAAGTGATAAGTCCTTTGATAATGAGTTATCTCTGGACTCAGATATTAGCTCACATAAGTAGTGTTCTTTTAGGGATAGTTTCATTGGTCAGAGAACAGGTGGTCACGGCAAATACTACTCTGTGGCCACTGGGATCTGGCTGCCAGGAAACCAAAGACAAACTAACCAAATCACTAAGCATTTCCACACAATATTTCTGGAAAGAGTTGTCAGCAATTAGGAAAGTACCATCACATCCATTCTTCTTGTTCACTTTTCCATGATAACCTATTACCACCCCTTACTTCATCCATTCAAATACCGCCATCTTTTAAGATAAAACTAAATTTTCATTCACTTAATGAAATATTACAAAATCCCATTTGGGCTCAGTGATGGCTTTCTCTTTTTAAAATCTATAGCACTTACAACATTGCCAAATAGCACTCCTACAATCCATTTTGGGACTTCTTGAAGGCAAGGGCAATGTTGGTTTGGCTTTGGATCTCCCAAGGAAATTACCACTGTTTCCCTGCATGTCCATTGCGTTAAATGGAAATTTGGGGGAGTTTAATTCCCTGCATTTAACTCTGGCTTATACTTCTGTATGCTTCACAGTGCTCCGGTTGATTATTACTGCAGGGGAAGTACTCACTAAAAGGTATTTTTGCTAATTACTAGTGAATATCCACTTTCTTAGGCATAGCTTAGGGACTAAGAAAATTTGATAGGTAAAAGGTATCACAAACTGACATTTGTAATCATTATATTTGTTGATCTTTATGTATGTATGTATTTTAATTGAGTCTGAAATTCTAGTTTTACTCTTTATAGTCCATGGTGGGGCAAAGGAGAAGAATCAAGTGAAATGAGCTGAGAACCAGTTGGCTGACTCTAAGGATCTCATCTTAAAAGTTATTCCCTCTGTTTTGCTCTATTAAATGTGATCTTTGCCATTTGTTCCCTAGACACAGCATCAGTGACTGCTGGTTGTTAAGGAAACTGTGCATTAAGGTTGTTAATGTTACATGTTTCCATGTAACATTACTAGTAAAGGTTATGCACATGTATATTGATTTCTTTCCTTGTTTTTCACTTTTCTAAGGGAAAGGTAACTGTTTATTTGCAATTTTCACTATTATCCTTTGTCTCAATATGGGGATTCAAAAACCAATGTACATTGAGAGCAGAGAGAAGATTGGTCATAAGGAAACAAAGAATCAAAATTTATTGAATCCCTAATACATGCAGGCCATTGTGTTTTTTATGTCACAGAACCCCAGTGATAGTCTTGTGAGGTGGAATTGAACATTTACTTTTTAAAATGGAGAAAATTGATACTCAGAGAGGTTAAACTATGTGAAATTGGGTGTTTGCCTTCACTTATTATGCTTAGTTAGATCACACACATCTTTTAATTAAGATAATAAATTGCTATGAGTAAGTATATTTATGTCTAAATAAACGTGTGTACATGAAGACTCAGAAATGAATGTATTACACAGAATTTCTCTTTTATGAGTTTAATGCTCAATTCAAACAAACAGATGTTTCTTCTGAAATCTCCCAGGCCTAATGAAGAAAAATCAAGAAAATGATTTCCCTGCTTCTCCTTGAGGGCAGTAGTAATTTCTTCATCAGTGAGAACTAAGTCAACTTTGAACGGCACCACGCAGATCATTATCTCATACACACACACACACACACACACACACAGAGACACCCTGCAAAATCAGGCATATAAATAACATGACAGGTTATAATCTCACTAACATACCCACAAAACATCATTTTCCACTAAGTCTGTTTAACAGGGTTCTAAAAAAGATTTTGGCATTGGGTGGGCCACTACCAACAAACTCGAGATACACTGCTTGCACATGCCAGAATAGGCAAGAAATTTATATTTTAGTGGAGACCTGGCTTACTTATATAGTGTTAGGCTTTTCAAATGTAAACAAATCCCAAGCATGAATGATTAAAGAAGAATAAAATTTAAAGCTTTTGGATTCTAATTCTTAAATTATTTCAATATTAGGCATTGCTCTTTCAGTATTCTTTATCATTTACAGTATTTCCCTCTCTTATCTGGCCTCTTTATAATGTTAAGTAAAAACAAGGTTGATTTATTAGTTTTGTTGCTTTCCACACAGAAAAGTGTAGGAGTGCGGAGCAAAATAAAAATAAAGGAGAATCCATGGCTCTTTTCCTGTAGGAGTTGATATCCATCATGGGGAAATCAAGTGTGCTGTGTAGATGCTATGTAAAGTGGAAAACTGAATAAAAACTCGTTGCTACATAAATCCAGAATCGGGGCCCTGGCTACTGGGGCTCAGTTGGTTGGAGCGTTGTCCCATAGACTGAAAGGTCACAGGTTTAATACCTGGTCAGGGCACATACCTAGGTTGCAGGTTTGATCCCTGGTCGGAGTATGTTGGGGTGTGTGCGACAGGCATCCGATCCATGTTTCTCTCTCACATGTCGATAATTCTCTCCCTCTCTCTCTCCCTCCCTCCCTCCTCCTCTCTCTATAATCAATAAGCATGTCCTCAGGTGAGGATATAAAAAAGACATCCAGAAGTGGGGAAGTATAATATGATGTAGAAAGTGAGGGAGGGACTTAATAGAAGCCCTCGAGAGTGAAATATAATGTACTGGCTGTGATCAGGGACTCTTCAACCAGAAACGCCTATGCATATGTGACTCATGAGTCCATTTTATATGAACTGTGCCACAGCGGTCAAGTTCCTCAAGTTAGATACGCTCACTTTCTTCAAGTACAGTGAGGATTTTAATATTGCCTCCTAAGGTTGCTAAGGAGATGAAATAAGAGAGTGCATTATAAATGCTTAATTTATGGCACATAGTAAGTAACCTTTCAAGAGGGATATTGATTATTTTGTTATTGTGCATGTTGAGGGAATAGTACTTGAAATTGATTTTAAAGTTGTCATTTATTTATACTAGATGATATTAGATTTGGTGGAATGAAAAAAAGGCAGGCAATCATGACTCCGAAGTAGTTTAAGTCTGATATTGGTAGGGAACACTAAATGGGAGAGGCAATTTGACCTAATAACTTATCTTGATAGGGTACTTCACAGTCTGCAAAATAATTTCATTGACATCCTGGCATTGCAGTCTTTCAAAAATTTTGTGATGGAAGAACTATTACCTCCAGTTTAGAAATTGGGAAGCTGAACCTCAGAGAGGCTGAGTCCCATGTCCAGGAAAAGGGTGTGAATTTGTACCCATGTCTGTCATTCTTTCAACTGAACTACAGTTTGCTCAGTGAAGTGTCTGGAGATAAAAATGAATAATTACATGATGGTTTGATTGCCAAGGATGAAATATTTGAATTTTCTATAAAAAGCAATGTAGAGTTAAACTAAGTGGAAGGGTGACATGAGGAAGCCAGATTGAAGCTTCAGTCATGTATGCACGAACAAAAACTATGATAACAATGTCCTACTCGTGTTCTTCACTGCAGGATGTCCAGGGGAAGAACTCTGAAATATTTATTGAGTGAAATGTTTGTCAGGAAAATGGATAGTGGTCTATTAAAGTAATCTGATATGAAGTGGATAGGAGGGTACCATTGGGAACAAAGACAGATGGAATCCAATTGAAAATTTAGATGATGAATAGGAGAAGAAAGAGACAAGGGGAATGCAGGGTTATTAGATGATAAATAACAATTGAACATTTCTTAGAGGTATGCTCCCAATTTCCACATAATAAATAGAGTATCTATTTTTTGTTCTGTATTGAAAGGACGAGATCATTGAGTTGAGAAATGTGTGTTCCAGAATGTGTTTTTCCTGGTCTGATTCCTTAGTGAGGGCAAGTGGGTGGAAGAGGTGAGTGTCAGGCTGGTTACCCTCAGATAAACTGTAGGAATTCTCCCATTCCACATCACTATCCACTCACCGGGTATTCAGGAACCCATTCATTGCCACCCACCCTTTCCCCCCATTTATGGGAGTGGCCTAAATGGGCAATGAGCCTGGAGTCAGGACCACAGATGAAGAGTCACAGAAAGAGAAGGACACCCCAAAGCTCCTTAGCATCAAAGAAGTTCTGTGCTAACTCAAGTGGAGACCAGGTGAGATTAAAGGTAACTGGCTTAATTTGTGGTCACCCAGGGGCATCTCAGAAGCTAGCACAAATTGTATTCACTTGATGGGAGGCCAAATGACTCGTGGTCATCAGACTGGCTCTGGTGTTGGTCTCTCAGATCCAGTTTCCTCTATGAAGCCCAAGCAACCCTCTTTAAATCCTTTCTCTTCTCTTCCTTTCCTTCCTTCCAGCCTGCTCCCGCAAGGACACCTTGAAAAATGTCTCTAATGTGAGAGGAAATTCTGGCTCTTCATTCATCATGATTTTTTATTATTTTAGGTCATTTATAACAGTCTGAATTAAATGTATTCTCTAGGAGTTCTCATTAAAAAAATTCTGAAAGAAGAATGCCTTCACATGAGAAAATGTCAGACTTTTGATTATATAGGGAATATAATGCTTCCCACAAATGTTGGGGAAATATATAATCATAGGGGCTACAGCACATTATTATGAGAAATACAATTAAAATTATCTAGTGCAATCATTGTCCTTTTTCTGTGTGCGGAAAGGGGTTGCTGATTTGAAAATAAAATAGACATCAAGCATTTCCTCGTGCTTGCTTTATATAACACTGAGGTTTTAAATAATACATCACTTTATTTAAAATCTATTTACATGGTAATTGCCACTGTGTAATGTATGAAAGATCACTTCACTGAGCTCAAATCTGGTTTGCAATGTGGGCTTGACATATATTTTATTATTTTAAAAAAGCCACTTAAATTACCCTTTGTGTATTTCTAAACTATAAGTAGCTATTTTTAGAAAAATAATCATGAATTCTAGCTGTTACTAACCTGTTTTGTGATCTTTTGCTTTCTAGATTCAGTTGCCTCTTTGAAATGCCATTTTGTTCCTTTAAAAAAGTAGGCAGCAACAGGAGATTTAAATGCCACCTAAGAGAATGTTATTTTTTAAATCTTATTTTAAGTTTCGTATGTGATAGAACAGACTTTTGAAAGTTCTGCTTTGCACATTTTATTATATATGCCTAAAAGCAATTGCTCTGAAGAAATTTTTAACATTGTTAATTGGTTCCTCATTATTGCGTGTTGGGCACCTCCATGAGGTGGGACCACTGATGGTGGCTCCAGGGGATCACTCCTGTCTCTCCACACTGCCTTCTGTTTCTCTCCCTGTCCTCTAGCATTGATCCCGTAGAATCACCAGTACCCTTTAGCATAGGTTGTTTTTCTTTTTTAAAAAATGTATGTGCTCCTGTCACCAGTGCTCACTGTCAAATGTCCTATGATCTTCACAGAGACCTGGCACAAGAGTAAGGACTAAATTAATATCTGTTCAGTAATGTCACGACTGTGATTGGCAGTCTGGAAGAGAAGATTTTACCCTGATTGCATTAAGAATAAAATTGAGAAATATATCTGTTATGAAGAGGACCCAGTGGTTAACTCAACTTGACCAATGATGATGTCACATTTTTTGTGTCAGGGTTTTCAGATTGTCTCATTTTACCCTGAATGAGGCAGTCCATGGACCTCTTTTTTTAAAAAACTTTTCTTTCTTTTTTTAAAAGATTTTATTTATTTATTTCTAGAGAGGGGGAAGGGAGGGAGAAAGAGGAGAGAAACATCAATGTGTGGTTGCTTCTTGAGCACCCCCTACTGCGGTCCGGGCCTCCAACCCAGGCATGTACCCTGACTGGGAATTGAACCTGGCCCTTTGGTTCACAGGCCAGCACTCAATCCCCTGCGCTACACCAGCCAGGGCTAACTTTTCTTTTTTTATATTCATTACACAGTTGATTGAGAAACGTTTTTGAGAAATAGTCTAAAGACCTCTTTTAATTTCTGTTTGTACTCACATTTCAGGTGATCTCATCTGGACTCCTGGAGTCAAATATTATCTACATGCACATGATTCCCAAATTTATCCCTCCTCTTACAGTGCTCTCTAAAACTTACTCTCATGTATCCAACAGTCCTCCCATCATTTTCACTTGAATATTTAAAAGGCATCAAGCTGAAATTCATGACACAATTGTAGAGGTTTGAGTATAAAGGCTATAAATTAATTGAAAATTGAACAGATGTAGAAAATAAAAAGACTAATCCACTATAATTGAATGTTTGTTTTCTGATGCAGGTAGAATTTTGGAAGTTTAATGACTTTATCATTAGAGTATGTTTTCCTGCAAATGGTAGAAAAGTGAATTTAAAATTGTATAAGAAGAGATTTTTTTATTGGCCCACATATCTGGAAGCATAGAAGTTGCGTAGATTTAGTACAGAAAACCACAAAGCTCTAGATCTGTTTCTGTGTTGTAGTTTTCTTCAAGCTTTGCCTTTTATTGTATGTGAGCTCTGTGCTTGGTTTAGTTTCCTTCGTGATGATAGGATAGCTACCAGCAAGCAGCCACTGGGGTAATATGGTTCCACCTTCACATAGATGAGAGACAGAGAGAGATTGGCATTCCATGGCTCTCTTTTAAGGGTGAGAAATTTTCTTTCCAAGAACACTCAGGTAAGACTTTTCTCATGTCATTGGCCCATAGTAGCTCAGGACAGCCAGCATCTGGATTTTGTTCAGGTATCAATCCTCTCCTACATAACTTAAGTTCCACTGGGTAAACTAACTCCAACCTCAGTTTCTCTTCCTACATAACCCATGTCTTACTAGGTAGGCTAACTCCAACTCCAGTTCCCTAGGTGGGTTTGTATTTGTCTGAGCCAGCTGGGTAACATCCATTCCTCTGCCAGTAACTTAGTTCTGAAATCCAGGCTTCAGTCAATTAGCATGTGACATCATCTTAGACACTAAGGATATAGTTCATTATTACAAAAGGAAGAACATATGTTTCACACTTTGCAGGAAGTAAACAGTGCCTGAAAGTGAATGGCTGGAAGTGAATAAAAAGGTATACCACCCAGGTAGCTAGCCCAAAAGGGCTTTTAGTCAGAAGCCCTTTCGGATTCCAGAGGCAAGCTAGCCAGTGAGCAAACCTTACCCCATCAGGAATGCATTGCTGGGAGACTTGCTGGGAAATTCTGTCAGAGCAAGACACTGATCCAGGTTTTCTGAGACCTAAAGATTAAACAGTTTATGAGGGGACAATTTCATCAAAAAAATAATACAAAAATGTGTATACAAAAGCAGGTGAAAAGCTTTAAATGAACCCATGCAAGTAATTGACTCTAAAGCTTAAGCTTTATTAACTTTTCAGTGAAGCCACCTCTCACGGGAACACTACTAAAGATCTTTCCTTGTACCTTGTCAACTCAGGACTTCCAGCAAAATGAGAAAATAAATTCTATATTATTACTTACAGGTGAAATTATTTTAACTGATACAGAGATATGCATGAGAATAGAGTGTTTAGCAATGACTCATAGAGAATGCTTTAGGGTCAGACTTGAGTGTCCCTGTGTTGATATGATTTCTGTTATAAAGGTAGCATATAATGTGTGAGAAAAGGGGAAGCTGTTAGAACACTTCTTGATTGAGTGGAAAGTATCATACATGCACTGCAACTGAAATAGGATGAAAACATTAAAGGAAACCATGGTACCTTGGGTGTAGTAATGGGGAGTGTGTATATTTGCCATTCTAGTCTGATGCATTTTAAAAAATTTATCCGCTGAAAAATGTTGTCAAATAAATTTTCTCATGTGTGGATTTTATATTACATCATTAGTTGCCTTTATAATAAAATTTCATATGTAAGCATTCATAAACAAAATAATTTTACCTGTTTTTAGAACTTTAAAAATGAAAACACATTGAATGTATTTTTTTATGTCATGCTTCTTTCACTCAGTATTATTTTCATAAGATTAATTCTTTTTTATAGATTTATCAAGGAATTTTCACAATCTCTAAAAGCAACTTTCTTTTTTTATGACTGGTTTAATAAGTAATCAGGGATTAGAGCCTAGTATTAAATATATAATTCTTGTGTTTCACTCTAACTCCAGTAAGTGGAGCATGATACATAAATCCAGTAAGAAAATTATCAAAAGCAAACAGGATTAGAACATTTCTTTTTAAAAATAAAAATATTTTATTTATTTACTCAGAGAGAGGGGAAAAGAGGGAGAAAGAGAGGGAAAGAAACATCAATGTGTGGTTGCCTCTCATGCACCCCCAACTGGGGATCTGGTCCAGAAAGTTTCTACAGAAAAGAAATTTACATTTCCATGGAAAACTGTACATTGTCTATAGAACATACTTCTGGTTTATCTGATTTTAGCCTTATTCCTTATCTTGGAGCCACTGTACAACCTTTTAAGATGTACATAACTGACACACATATAAATTTTGTTTTCTCTGAGAGAGGTTTAATTAACATTCCCCCATCACCTCACCCCTCTAATCCTAGAAAAACTAGCTTTGCCTCTACTTACAATCCAGCTCCTCTCTACCACATAGATTTGTGCTTTTTGATTTTTCTGTTGAGCAAGTTTTAATATCTGCCTGATTCCCTTATATGAGTAAACTAACATCTTTACCATGTGTTCTTTTTTATGTCCATGTGGGAGTTATGATTTTACCTTTTCTGAACTTTATCTTTTAATATAATCAAACAAACAAAAAGCATTAACTTTAACATTGTGAAGAGGGGATAATTTATAGAGCACTCACCTTCGCTAAGACTTGAAAAAGTCCTCATCTTTGCCTGAGGACTACCGCTTTGGGGAAGATCATACATTTTTTCCAAGGAGCAGAAACTTAGTGTTCAAACCTCATGCTTTGTAGAGCAGTATCTTCCATTCATTGAATGAATGGAATACTGTTAACAACCATGCTCTCAAACTGGTGAATGCTAACATGACTTTTCTGATCGAAGCTGTAACTCAAACAGTGTAGATAAAATACTGCCCTATAACTTCCTGGTAAGATCCTCTTTCGTCATCACCAGCCAGAACTGGCTCCAAATATTATTGAATAGGTTTATTGGCATATTAAGAAAGGTGTTTTTTGACATCTTCATGTACAGACCTTTGATATCCAATGATAGGGGGAAAAAACCCACATAACTCCATTTCTATAGGACCAAAAAAAAAAAGAAAGCAATTAGAATCCTTAGTCTGCTGATCTTACTTAGAAAGACTCAGCATGTTGCCCTGAAGTCACTTCAGTGAAGGAGGGTTTTACAAAGTTGTTAATTAATCTAGGGCTGGCACCCTTTGGGAAGGATACCAGAAAATTGGAACAAAAAAAGAGGTGCAGCATACGTCACAGCAGGAAATAAGGGACCTTTTAATTGGATTAAATCACATCACCACAAAATTTATGGATCCTGGCCACTACAGTCAAAGAGGTGAGAAAATTCCAAATTAACTCATTAGGCTGTTGGGAGGGGTGAAACTCACCATTCACTTAGAAATTTCAAAAACAAGCTTCATTAACACAAAGGCACAAATAGAAGCCATGACAAAGAGACGTTCTGAGAGTTTTGTGACTAAGCCCAAGCTGTCCATTATGTCCTAAAACCACACATGTAGACTGGTTAGAATCTCAGAACATTTGTATTGAAAACTTTCTCATGGAAGTACAAAAATAAAATACCAGTCTATTGTTCATAAAAGACAAATTTTAATTTGGGTATAAAATATGTATTGTACATAGGTATTAAAAACAAGAAAATCCACACATGAATCTCATATTTCATTCATCATTAAAATTGTTGAGATGTTTGACAGAAAAATTATGGAGTATTACTATGAATCCTTATAATCATCTCAAACTTATAAAATAGACTTATATTAAAGATCATATACTATTGTAAATTTCTAATTTATTTATCCAGAAAACATCTTGGAAAATTTTAAAAGGATAAATTATTATTAAACTAATTGTTCTGCAAACAAAGAAATCGCAAATTTAATTAACTTATATAGAATCATAACTGAGAAACAGATTTTCAAAAAGCGAATTATTATTTATAGAGGTGGAAAATAATTTAGTAGTTTTGGTTATGTACACCCTTATTTCAAGGACTGACAATTTTCATTTTGGACTTCTTTGACCTTCTACTTTCTTACTTTTTATCATTCTTCCATGTTCTCCCATATAAGATAATTTGTCAAATAAGCCACTATAAAAATCAATTAATTCAATTAATTTTAATGATAGGTAAATAACATGCGGGCCTTCCAGGCACTTTCTTTTCCTGGAGTGAATGCTGTCTATAATCAGGAACCAGAATGAACGGCAAATTTTGGAAAGACTGACACCTGGCCTCTCAGGGTAAAATTTTATTTTAGGTGATCTATAAGGTCCATGGAATGGGCAAAAATGTTCTTCTTCTAGGGTAACAGGCAAATTGTAAAGTAGTTTGGCTAAAAAATGTTATTTGGTAGTAGTTTAGTACAATATTACTATTGTGCAAGGAGGAAGTAACTATATACATGTCTCTGACTTGCCAATTTATATTTGAAGTTTCTATACAATGACTCTCTCATATGAAACCATAACCTTGGTTTTTCTTTGTTAGAGAACCAAAATAGAAGTTTCTCTAGCATTATATCTATATATATATGAATTAAAGTATTATTTCTATTAACAACAAATATCCAACCACACAACACAATTGCGAATCTTGAAAATTAGTCTAAGTAGATGAGAATTTGTGACTAAAGAAATGAGAAGAACTTACAGTATTGCCCATGGGTAAGCTAATAGTATTTATTAAAGTTATGCTATGTACATGACATGATATTAAGGGATTTATGGTTTTATACTAGGCAGCATCTTCCCAGTTCAACAGAGTAACATATAAACATTAAATAATAGTTGCAAATCAAATTGCAAGTAAAAAACATTGTGTATTTATATGACTTTTAATTTTTTAATAGGTAGCAGAGATTGTAAATTGAGACAAAATTGTGGTTTTTATTTTTGGATGTGGGAGAGGAAGTCAATTAAATCTGCACCAGACAGGACAATTTAATAAACTACAGAAATTTAATGTTGCAACGTTGAACTTTATTTGAGCCCTGTATCTATCAGTTACTTACAGTTTGGAAAAAGGTACAAATAGCTCAAAATCAATGAGCAGACCAACAATCTGCTAACGCAGAAAAGTATAAACTATATAAGAGATACAGTTTTCCATTGACACACAAATTTTCCTCCACTAAACAGGCATGCAACCTATAAAAAAGAGATGATGACATTTTACTTTATTATTTCATATCTCTTTTGATAAAGAGATAAATTATAATAGATAAAACTTAGCCCTCAAACCCCTCTACTCCCTTTCCCTCCTTCCTCAAAGTTACCACTGCCCTGAGGTCGATCTATATTCTATCCAAACACTTGTTCATACTTCAACTACAAATGTAAGTCACCCAGTTTGTGGTACTGTGTTATGGTAGCCATAGCAAACTAATAAACCAAGAGACGTGAAAACTTGACCCTACCACAAAATAAATCAGTGGGCTTTAGTTTGTGATGTAACAGAAGGTACTTTTTCCCCTTATAATGATTTTGTAAAGTTCCAAAATAGCATAAAATCTTAAGAATACGTTGCAGTCAAGTATTTGGTAACAATTGGGCATGAATATTTCATTAACAAATATTTCAAATAAGAGTGCATTTAGTATGCACATATTTAAATTGTTTTCACTTAACCATACATTTGCATTTTGTGTTCTTTGTCACTGACACACATCCGGTCGGAAAAGCTTTTAATGTTTTAGCTATAAATGAAATGTTTTCCAGTGAAGCAGCAGTTTTTCCTCATTAACAGAAAGACTTTTCAAATTTACTTCTCAAAATAAAAATTTTAGAGAAATTGTTAAGTAACCCAAAACTGGAACTTTATTTCCGGAACAAAAATTAGGCCAAAGTGAAAATAAATTATGCTGAGTGCAATTTAAAAATAATGATAAACATGACTTATAGGACAATTAAAACAAGTCTTCCATGGGTCAAAATTTGAAAGTTTGTTCAAAAATATCAAAATAAGAACTTACAGTTACTGATAGATAATTAGGCTAAAATCCAGAAACATTGAAAATTCACTTATGAAGCATTTTACTTCTAATTATATTAAGCTATAGTAAAACCCTCACCACACTGGAGCTAGAGAATATTTTTCACCTTGCATTGGGAGATTTCTATTGTATAAATCTTGCCTGTGACTATTAGATTTGCAAATTGAGGGAACAGCATGAAGGAGTAAGCGAGATTTCAGTTAACCAATGTGGATGTTCCACTTTGGAGGCAGAAAGATCCAGGGTCACATCGCAGCTCAGCCACTTAGAAGCTGCAGACAAATCATTTAAATTTCTCAGGCTCAACCTCCAATAGGCAAGGGACTACTTAGGAAGACTTTTTAAATTATGACAATTAATGTAAAATGCAAATCACATTTCCAGCCCACATTAGAAGGTCAATAAATAATAGTTATAATTATTTTTTAAAAGATTTTATTTATTTATTTTTGGAGAGAGTGGAAGGGAGGGAGAATGAGAGGGAGAGAAACATTGATGTGTGAGACACATTGATCAGTTGCTTCTCACATGCCCCCTACTGGGGACCTGGCCTGCAATCCAGGCAGGTGCCCTGACTGGGAATCAAACCGGTGACCTTTCGGTTTACAGGCTGGCACGCAATCCACTGAGCCATACCAGTTGGGGCTTATTGTTACTATTAAGTTGATCTGTCTTCCAACAAAAGATAATGCTATAATCCTTCCTTTTCCCCCATCATGCTACAACTAACTGAACTTGGTATTCATTTTTCTTCCCATTTGCAAACCTTCTACTCATAATTTAAAAGAAGAAAAGAATATCACTCTAGTGGCTTTACCATAAAGGTAGTGTGGAGCCTGAATCATGGTCCTTAAATATGCCCATGTCTTACTCTGTAGAATCTGAATATGTTACTGTCTATGTCAAAAGGGACTTTGCAGACCTGATTAAGTTAAGGGCTTTGAGAAGCAGAAATTATCCTGAAGTATCCAGAGTGGTCTGTTGTACTCATACGAGTATTTATCAGAAGACTATAGGAGTCAGATTTAGAGGACAAAGTGGTATGATGATGGAAGCAAAGGTTGGAGTGATCTGCCTTGAAGATGGAGGAAGGGGCCACAAGCCAATGAATATAGGCAGTCACCAGAAGCTAAGAAAGGCAAGGAAATAGATTGTCCCTCAGAACTTCCAGAAGGGACCAGCCCTGCCAACACCTTGACTTTAGTTCATGGGAACTTATTTCAGATTTTGAACTACAGAACTGTATGAGAATGAAAAAACACTAACCTTGTGGTAACTTGTCAGTGGCAACAAGAAATTAAGCCATTTGAGGTTTATACCTGTTAGCTAGAGTTATATAATAAGTACTTCTAAATCATAGCAACTTTAAAAAAAAACAAGCATTTATTTAGCTTACAAATCTTTGGATCAGCTGAAGGGTTCTGCTGATCTGGTCTGAGACTGGCTAATCTCACATGGGCTTACTCGCGCATCTCAGGTCACATTGCCATATCTGCTGTGTGCTGGCTGGTCTAGGGAGGCCTCAGCTGTGGAGGAGAGCTTCATCTCGGTTCTGCATGCTCCCCAGAAGAGCTATTCCAAGTTTGTTCACATGGTGGGTGGGCAGATCCCCATGAGAAAGAACAAGGAAGGATGCTTGGCCTTCTGACACTTACACTCATAATTGACACAGCGTCGGGTACACCACACTCGACTGGCCAAGGCAGGTCATAAGGCTAGCCCAGGTTATAGTGCTTAGTGAAATAGATTTCACCTTTTAAGAACATTCTCACCCAAGGATATGTTCATTGATTTCAGAGAGAGAGGAAAGGAGAGAGAGAGAGAAAGGGAGTGACACAAACATTGATCAGTTATTTCCTATATGTGCCAAGGATCAAACCACTACCTAGGTATATGCCCTGATGGGGAACCTACACACTTTTTGGTGTATGGTATGATGCTCCAACCAACTGAGCCACTCAGCCAGGCCTAGATTTCACTTCTTAATGGAAGAAGCTGCAGAGATATACTGTAAAGGGTATGGAAATAAAAGTAAAGAATTTGACATGTTTATGCAATTAATGTACCACATAGCCACTCTTGGAAAAATATGTATCTTCGTTTCCCCCCGATTCCTCAGCTCCTGCATTTAGCCATCCCCTCAACTATCTTATGATTTTCTCTTTCTGTATAATACCCATATGCTGACAAGCTTCTGATAATGTACTATAGGCTGGCTAGTCCAGTCAAACTTTGGTTCTTGAACATTTGGTTCTTGACCAAGTTGTTCATGGAAAAAATGTCTTGGTTGTCTAACACAGCCTTGGGTCTTGATGCTCTCCCCGATGACTCCTTCACGCTGATACCTGTGTGATCAGTCACGTGTCTCTCAGGTGACAAAGGAGATTTGGTTTTTGAAGAAATCACTTCTGGAACAGTTTTCTGGAACGAATTAAGTTCGAGAACCGAGGTTCCATTGTAGTTTTGAAAATATCTGATCAAATAATTCACTTGGCACGCATAGTGATTTCCTTAGTGAAATTTGCCCCCTCCCCCCATTTATATTGACCTTTTAATGACAACGTATCTAACAATGTTCACCAAATTTCTTTTTAAATATGTGGTTCTGGTTCCACAGGCCCCTCCCATGTGGAATTACTAATGGGATGTTGTCTCAATACTTTTGCGAATTCTTTCTAACACAGCTTAGCTGAGGACAAAAATGACCATGTACTGCATGCTGCTTTTTCTTTACTTTTTGTTTCTTTAGCCAGGTGTTACTTGAAACAATGGGGTAGGCAACATATGTGGACGCCTATAAGAGTAAAGGAAGTTATTAAGCCTGCGTCATTCAAGTTTCAGATTCCATATTGGCTGGTGTGGCAGCTGTGACTTAATCAACTATGAAGTTGTTTCTCCCGGAAAGCCTTGACACCGTCAACAACTACTTAAGAGTCATCTGGATTACTTTTTAAAAATTTATTTTTTATTGTTGTTCTTCTAATATCTCATCAATTCTAGAAAATGAATGATAAGTGAATGGATGAAGCTCACTATTGTCCTTGCAAATGTTGAAATCTACCCCCGTGAAATTTCTGTCTCCTAGTAAAACTTAAACAGTCTGTTGAATCAACCTTGAAATTATCTCAAAGCTTTCTTCTCTATTCTCATCGCCACTTTCTTAGTTCAGTTTGCTATCACTTTTAAAAATTTTATGTTTAAATCAACATCAGTAAAATTAACCTTTATAATCTATAATTCTACAAATTTTAACCCATATATAGATTTGTGTGACCACCACCATAGTCAGAAAACAAAACAGTTCCATCTGTGCCTGAATATTTAAAGCAGCTCTATTCATAATCTCCAAAAACTGAAAGCAACCCAAATGCCCTTTGGTGGGTAAATGCATACACAAATAGTGGTACATCTATACAATGAAGTACTACTCTATAATAAAAAGGATTCAGTTACTGATACAAGGCGCAATTTTTCTGAGTCTCACAACAATATGCTGAGTAAAGTAGGCTAGTCTCAGAAGGTTGCATGTAGCACCATTTTACTTATATAATATTATCCCTCTTTGCTGGAACTTTCCAGTTCCTTCCTAACCAGTTCAAGTCCAGTGTTGCTCCAGTTCCTAGTGAAGCTTCAGGCCCTTTTGCTTACTTCAGTGATTCTGTTACAGAGCAGGACCCAAACAAGCAAAGGGGGCCCGGGAGCCCCGGGAGGGTGATGCTCTTACTGAAAGAAATTCGGGTCCGTCTTGTCCGCCGCCATAAAGGAAAGATATCTCTCAATGCCAGAGATTGGTGAAAAGGAAAGGAAAACGTTTATTTTGTGCTATACAAAACTTAAGGCAGTGACCTAATATTTTT
>PVIA01013274.1:0-32993 GCA_004024845.1 Tonatia bakeri | reverse complement strand
TTTTCCTTCATTTCTCTTATGGTAGCCTGCATTTGTTCATCTAACTTGCGACCAAAATCAACCAATTCTGTGAGCATCCTAATCACCAGTGTTTTGAACTGTGCATCTGACAGGTTGGCTATCTCTCGGTCGCTATAAAGGATGGGTTCTGGAGCTTTGATTTGTTCTTCTGTTTGAGCCCTATCTCTCTCTCTCTCTCTCTCTCTCTCTCTCTCTCTCTCTCTCTCTTGGTCTGGTTATGCCTGCTACAGTAAGGGGTGGAGCCTTAGCTGTTCACCAGGGTGGGGTATCCCTTACTGGGTTGTGATGTTGTATGTGGGGGCGGGGTCAAGAGGGAACAATGGCAGTTGCTCTGTTCTCTGTGGGACCTCAGTCCCTTCTGCTGCTTTCCCCGAGCAAACTGGGCCCCTCTGGTGCCAATTCCCATGTGGGTGGGCTTGTACACACCTTGGGACCCTCCAAGAACCTCTCCTGTGAGGCTGGATGTCTCTCCATGCACCTCAAGTCCCACAGGTGTCCTCAATTAGTGTCCCGAGGCTCTGTTTCCCAGTGTTGGGACCCTGGGTTGTGTGCACTGCCTTGCTTTACAATGGCTGCCTCACTGTGTCTGACGCTTGCCACCCCTTGGCCAGGGTCTGCCAGCTGCTGCTTGCACACTCAGGGTCCACCCACGGTGGCCTTGCATGCCCCAGATGCCTTACACACCCCCGAATGCCTTACGTGCCCTGTCCCAACTCTCTCTGCTCTCCCTGTTGCGACTGTGCCTGGCTGCCCGACTCTGCCCCTCCTACTGGTCTGGATGAATGGGTCTATTTCAACTTCTTGGTTGTCCAACTTCCATTGAGATCAATTTTCTGTCAGTTCTGGATGTTATTCTATTTCTAAATTATTATCCCTATCTTGGTTGTGCGTGTAAGCACAGTTTGCCCACCTATGCCTCCATCTTGGCCAGAAGTCCCCTCTCTATACATTTTTTAAAGATTTTATTTATTTATTTTTAGAGAGAGGGGAAGAGAGGGAAAAAGAGAAGGAAAGACATCAATGTGTGGTTGCCCCTTGGTGGAGATCTGGCCTGCAACCCAGGCAAGTGCTCTGACTAGAAATCAAACCTGTGACCCTTTGGTTCTCAGGCCAGCATTCAATCTGCTGAACCACATCATCCAGGGCTCTATGAATTTTATATGTATTAATAAACAAGTATACTAAAAGGAAATTGAAGCAAAACGCCAAGTATTCTCTAAGACTTTTACATTTTTTTAAATATAAAAATATATACTCCAAAGCTTTTATTAGTAAGTGCTTCTGTCTATAAATGGTCAATACAAAGTTCAGGAACAACTAACTCTCTGGTGCAAGAAAAGAGCCATTTAGATTATTATCTTCAGACTTAAAAATACTGTGTCTCCCTGAAGCTTGATTATGCTTTGAAAATTTGAACATTTGCACCCTGAGAAAGTATGCACTCCAAAGGCAGGGGAATGAACAGGACTTTGAGCTGTCATGTCAGAGATAGAACTCTCTGCAGACTGGCTGAGGAGGTGGAGCAACTCTGACTGTGGATGGAGTAATTCTGAAAGGTGAGGCCATGGGAGAATCTCTTTGCAGAGGCTTCTGATGGGTGCTGTGAGGAAGCTATTACCACATAAATCCTATGAGGCTTTCCCTTTGTTTCGAGAACTTTAAAACAACATTCTGTTCTTCCAAATTTATAAACAAGTGATGTTATTTCATCTAGGGGATGTAGCATGCTGAATGTAGTTGGTAAAGGTTCACTGAGTGGAACTCATGTGAAAAACTGCTTTGTTAGAACAACAATCCATATTTGGTAGGCCAGATGTCTACGACGTGGAAAGGTAAAGAAGCTATACACTCCTTTTCTTCTATGCTATACATGTTGATTGATACATGAGCTTTTCAAGATACACATGCATTTTTCTACTTCACTACTGTAGGTTTTTTCAGGCTTATTCTGTAACATAATAAAGTCACACCACAATGGATAGTTCAAGAAGCATCAGGCCCTGCGAGTGCCAATGGTCCCTCAGGCAGTGGCAGAATGAATCACAGGGCTGAGCCAGTCTCTGGGGCTCCTCTGCAGCTGCAGCCTTTCATTGCCTATCATTCCCTTACTGCAGAGGAAGAGCCAGCAGCAGCTGAGGACAAGTAAACATGGGCTCATGTAGCACAATTATTATTGAGAAATATATGACACAAAGAAAAGTGCACAAATAATACAAATGTATAGTTTAAAGAATAATAGTAAAACAAATACTCATGTTCTTACCATCCAGCTTCAGAAATAGAGTATTCTAATTCCTGTTTTTCTCAATCCTAGGGCATTCCCTTGCTCTCATTACAAAGTTCCATAGGCATATGTTTTCCTAAACAAGACATTGGCTTTTCCCCTTTGATCCTTTATATAGGTAGAATCACCGTAATTATCCTTTTGGAAAATATTTTTAGTTTGTGTTTCATGATGCGGACCCAGGCCCACAGGGTCCATGTATTGTGGCTGCAATAAACAAATTCACACAGACTACAGAAATCCTGCAGAGAAAAAGGGACAGCATGGCTACTCTCTGAGTGAGAGAGGACCCCAACCCCTGCCTGGACAGGCTTTTATTCCTTTTCTGGGCACATTACATGGAGGATGGTCCTTACTTACTATGTACAGGTTTGCTTTAGGTGGTTACCTTTTACAGAAAACAAAGGAGAGGATGTTGCTAATTACATCAAAGGAGAAAGATATTTGCAAATGCAAAGGGAAAAGTGGTTGAACTGGTTTCACTCATCCTTGGAAGGTTTAGCAGAGATTTTAGAAAATTACTTTAAAGATATGAAGTAAACATTTGCTGCCTCAATTCAGGGTGAGGGAGTTTTAGCAAAAGCAAGCCTCAAAGCAGTCTAAGTACAATGCACGCCTAATTCCCCACAGGAGAACCTATCAATGGGTGTGGGTCCTGTGTGTTGGACCTTGATCCCCACTGGCCTTTCCAAGTGGGGGCTGGGCTACATTTCCCATGCCACACAGAACAGTCCTCTATAATTCTACATTGGTTTCTGAGATTCATTCATATTGATGAATGCAGTTTACTTATTTTCCCTGCTATTTAATAGTCTATTCTTTAAATATATCAAAATCTATCCAACCTGCCCTGGCTGGTGTAGCTCAGTGGATTGAGTGCGGGCTGCGAACCAGGCATCGCAGGTTCAATTCCCAGTCAGGGCACATGCCTAGGTTGCAGGTCATGTCTCCCAGCAACCGCACATTGATGTTTCTCTCTTTCTCTCCCCCTCCCTTCCCTCTCTAAAAATAAATAAATAAAATCTTAAAAAAAATCTATCCAACCTATTGTTAATGAACACTTGAGTGTTTCTCTGCTACATGTGCCTTGGATAAGAATTAATAAAGCAGTGTTCACAGCTGCTGTTGCTCTCTAATGCCAGCACCTCCTCCAGACTGCCTCACTCCTGCCTGCTGCAGGAGAAGTGGGGTAAGTAAATAGGTCTCTATACCATGGCTCTTACAAAGCAGACTGCCTGCAAATCAACCAGTCGACTGGTGGTAAAGTGACGGGAAAGCACCTGGCTACCAAAGCTGCTAGCAAGAGTGTGCCCTCTCCTGGAGGGTGAAGAAACCTCATCATTACAGGCCTGATGCTGTGACACTTCGTGAAAATAGACGTTATCAGAAGTCCACTGATCTTTTGATTCGTAAACTTCCCTTCCAGTGTCCAGTGTGAGAAATTACTTAGGACTTCAAAACAGATCTGCGCTTCCAGATTGCAGCTATTGGTGCTTTGCAGGAGGTAAGTGAAGCCTATCTGGTTGGCCTTTTTGAAGACACCAACCTGTGTGCTATCCATGTCAAATGTGTAACAATTATGCCAAAAGACATCCACCTAGCATGCCGCATACATGGAGAACGTGCCTAAGAATCCACTATGATGGAAAACATTTCATTCTTTAAAAAAAAATTGTCTTCTTCCTATTATTGGTATTTCTGAACATTAGGTACCTTTTTCCATGGGATCAAAAAGGTACATAAGTATATGATTGCAAGTGGAAAATAGGGGACAGAAATCAGGTATGGTAGTTTTTCCATGTTCACTTGTGTGTGAATTTTTTTAATATAAATGCAGGGACATACGGCATTAATGCAAGTCAAGGTGTTTCAGTGAACAAGTTTCAAGCATTTCAACTTTATAACAATATATAAGCCTGTTAAATTTTTCTGGACAATGCCAGCATTTGGACTTTTTTAAAACAAGTAAATTTCTTATTGATGGCAACTAAATGGTGTTTGTAACATATTTATCACACAGTAGATTCCATCCATTCATTATACGCTTCTGAGTTGTCCTACGTGCAAGTATGTTTTTAATGTTGTCTGTCTTCTGTGCTGTTCCTGTAAGTTTGCTTTAAAATTCTTTAAACTATAAAAAATAATAAAACAGGGCATTTACTTGTCCAGCTGTTGTATATAATGACAAATGACTAGTATTCCCATTAACAGGGAAAAATGGTTCCTGTTATTCCATCTGAGACAAACTTCTTACTTCCATTCTTAAATGTGTGCCCAACTGTGAGGAGTGAAATAGTGTTTCATTGTGATTTTAATTTGCATTGCATTCATCACTAATGAGATTGAGCATCTGTTTAAATGTTCATCAGACATCTATATTTCATCTTCTATGAAATTCCTCTTGCCCTGGCTGGTGTAGCTCAGTGGATTGAGCGCGGGCTGCGAACCAGGCATCGCAGGTTCAATTCCCAGTCAGGGTACATGCCTAGGTTGCAGGCCATGGCCCCCAGCAACCGCACATTGATGTTTCTCTCTCTCTCTTTCTCTCTCCCTTCCCTCTCTAAAAGTAAATAAATAAAATCTTTAAAAAAAATTCCTCTTTATGTCTTTTTGCCAGACTCTTTTTAAATATTTATTTATGGAAGCTCTTTGTATTAGTTGCACATATCACTCTCACTTCATGGCTTTTCTCTTCCTTCTTTTTATGATGTCTTTGATGAGTAGTTTTTTATTTTAATTTGATTATATTTATCAATCACTTTCTTTGAGATTTCCACTTTGTGTGACTCTTAAAGAATTTTTTAAAACCTTAACATTGTAAGAATATTCTCCTATGTGTACTTGAAAAATGTTCATGTTTTTGTCTTTGTCTTTAATCTTCAATTTACCTGGAATTGCAACTTATATGAGGTAAGAAAACACATTCATTTGCTTCATATGGGAAGCTATTATTTAAAAATAACTATTTGTTGAAAGGTCAACACTTTCCCCAGGGATCACAGTCCTTGCTCTATGACACACCCTATTTCCATAGGAGGCTGGGCTCTTCCTGACCTCTCTCTACTGCTCCATTGGTCTCTATTTCTTGGTCTTTGAACATATCCACATTGTCCTTATTATTGTAGTTTTGAAATAACTGTTTCTTTTCTCTTTTTTTTGGAAAACAAATTATTCAGTTTTGTTCTTTTTCTTATGTTGGCCTCACAAGATGTGTTAGGGAGTGTCTGCTAGAATTTTCCATCTAAATCATCATGTAAAGTTTTAAATTTCCTTAATGTAAAATGGCATATAAAGAGGGGAATGGAAGTATGGTTTGATCTCCAAAATATATAAAGAACTCAAGTGACTGAACACCAGGATGAGAAACAATCCAATTAAAAAATTGACAAAGGATCTGAATAGACACTTTTCCTGTCTATTCAGACAGGAAGATGTACAGATGACTCATAGACATATGAAAAGATGCTCAGCATCACTAACCATCAAAGAGATGCAAATAAAAAACACAATGAACTACCACTTCATACCAATCAGAATGATCACCATAAACAAATCAACAAATCAACAAACAACAAGTGCTGGTGAGGATGCAGAAACAAGGGAACCCTAATGTACTATTGGTGGGAATATAGACTGGTGCAGCCATTGTGAAAAACAGTATGGAATTTTCTTAAGAAACTAAAAATGGAACTTCTTTAGACCCAGTGATTCTGCTGCTGGTAATAGACCCTAAGAATCCCAGATCATCAATTCAAAAGAACTTATACACCCCTGTGTTCATAGCAGTGCTATTGACATTGGCCAAGTGCTACAAATAGCTTAAGTGTCCATCAGTAAATGAATGGATCAAAAAACTGTGGTACATTCACACAATGGAATACTACATAGAAGAAACCTATCTTTTGCAACAGCATGGATGGAACTAGAGAATATTATTTATTAAGTGAAGTAAACCAGTCAGTGAAAGACAAATATCATATTATCTCACCTATAAGAGGAATCTAATGAACAAAATAAACAAACAAACAAAATAGAATCACAGGCACTGAAATGCAGAACGTACTGAAAGTGTCCAGAGGGGAGGGGTGAGGGGGATAATGGTGGAAGGAATGGTGAGGGACCAGAAAAAGGATATGTATGAATGATCCATGGACATGGACCACAGTGTGAGAATTGACTGTGGGAGCAGGGGGTAGGATGGGCAGAGGAGGGAAGTGGGGGAAAAATTGGGACACTGTTAACAGAATAACAATAAAAATAATTTAATGGTTAATTAGTTAAAAAGAAAGAAATAAAGGGCAGAATGTGTGCTGTCTCTTTCTGCTAGAGTAGTACCTTTGTCCTACATAGCTGCAGGAAGGCACTTCCTCCCTGTGGTTTAGTTATCCAACACTGATCCTCAACTTGCACATTTGTCACTTGTGAATGCCTATTCAAGGAACACAAAATCCAGGTAACATAGTGTGTTGTGACCTGGCCCACAGAAGTTGATGTGTCTGAGCTGGGGTTTATTAGGCTTTAGGAAAAAAAAATGTTGGAAACTTTAATGAACTCAAGAATTCTTTGTCTCATTGCTGAATTAATGACTTGTCATCAGACTTGATAGAAAGAAATTCTATATAATAATGCTTTTAATTTCAGGTTTTTACAGATATAACAAGAAGCATATAATTTTTCATATGCTTCTTGTTATATATAAAGATATTGCCAATTACCAGTTTTAAAATAAGAAAGATAGCATGTGTTGTTCTTATTTTGATTTGGTGTAAACATTTTTATTATAGAATTAACCTTTGAGTTTGATCAAATAAAATAAAGCACAGGGAGAAAATTAGGAAATAAAGTTCATTAGAAACATTTTTGAGCTTTCAAAGTGAGATCCAGATCTCAATATGTTTGTTAGCTGATGGGGGAGAGAAAAATACATGGACAGAGATGTACAGCAAAAATAATTACAAGTGCATATGGACCATGGAGACCTGGTTAGTTAACATGGCAGAGGGTGCAAAAGTAGAGATAGATTGATGGAGGATGAATCCAAGTCAAAGGCAGAAAGGGAAGAATCCATATAAATTTCAACAGTGGGCAAAAACTGAGCTACAGTCACAAACTTCCACATCTCTAATTCAACCCCCTTGATTCACTTTCCCAGAAACAAGAAACAGTTTTCTTTAACAAAACAAAACAAAAAAACACTATTTATTTTCTTCACCTGATAGCAACAGAATAATGGATGTACACTAAGGCAGAAAAGGTTTAAATGGGATAGCATGGCATGGGGGAAGGATGGAATGGGAATGTCATTGAACCTTGTTTCCAAATAAGGCAGGTAAAATAACTACCAAATTTTTCAGATCTTAAGTAAGTACCACTCATAGCAATGTAAACTGAATAGCTTCCCCAAAACCAATGAACCAGTATTTTAATAAATTAATCAATTTAATGAATGGCATTCTCTTTTTCATTTTCAGTTGGATATATTTGAAAAGTGTCTCATTGATGAAAGTATTCTTATCATACTCAGTGTAAATGGAAAAGGGGCCACATACTAAACTTGACAAGTTCAGAGGAGGCTAGATTGGTGGCCTTATGAACTCAGACACTAAAAGTAACCACATAGGATTGTCTGAACATAAAAATTCCTAACTAAAATCCAGTCATGGCAGGTAGTCACATCTTAGACCAGTATCTTCTTTGACAAAGGTCAATCTTTACCTTAACTGAGCCTGTTGTCTTTTTGCATCTAACATAACATATCTTTGCAATGTCTGAGTATTCCGTTTTTCTAGTGTACAATCTCCCACCAGAGCAAGAGGACAGGGAACTCTCATAGATATCTTTTGCCCAAATACCATCTCTTTGTGCTTTAAATGTTCACTTTAACTATCCTATGCCCACCAATGTAAAAGAAGTATTTGTTTCTTCATTTCGCTCTTTACCCAATTCCAGAGATTTCCCCACTTTGCTTTCTCCTGCCTTCCTAAGTTATTACCAACAGACTTCATGAAACCCCCTTACATTTTCCCCTTTGACTCTGATCTATAAAATAAGTAGCAAAACTGCCATTTTCTGGAGCATTTTCTCAACCTGTTCAGATTTTCCTTCCCAGCAAATAAGCTCATAAAAATTCTTACTGGTTTGGATATTTCTTGACACAATACACCTGCACCTTTGTGATGTGGAAACATTAAGTAGAAGGGTTCTCCCTATTTGTAGGCCTTAGGAGCTATATTTAACTAGATATGTTTCTTTGGTTTTTGACAATTTTTATTTATTAGAACTACAATGAACTTGTATAAAGAACACACGGACAAAGCCAAAGTGGGGTAGGATTGAGAGTGGGAGGTGGGGGTGCATGCAATGGAGGAAAATGGAGACAACTGTACTTGCACAACAATAAAAATGTACCATCAAATTTCTGAAGTTTCACTTAAACGTATAGGTATATATTATGCTTTGTTTTACATCAGTTAATCTGTATGCATGATCTATACATAAATTACTATCCAGATGTTTGACAACATCAGATATTATCTTTGGATCAAAGTCAAATTTGGATACTTATCTCAGATGGTAAAGAGATAATTTAAGAGGTTGATTCTAATTGTTGTATTCCAAGATACTTAGGGATAAGTGGATTTACATAACATAACAGATTTTTTAAAGTATATTTGATTGATTATTCTATTACAGTTGTTCCAATTGTTTTCTCCCTTTTACTCACCCTCTGCTCTGCACCTGCCACGCTTCATTCCCACCCCTCTTAGTTCATGTCCATGGGTTGTACATATGTTATTTGGCTTCTCCATTTCCTATACTATTCTTAACTTTCCCCCATCTATTTTATGCCTACCAATTATGTTTCTTATTCCCTGTACCATTTCCCCCCCATGCTACTCCCACCCCCACTGATCCCCACCTCCACGTGATTTCCATTTCTCTGGTTCTCTTTGTCTTCTGGTTGTTTGTTTAATTTTTGTTTGTTAGGTTCAGCTGTTGTTAGTTGTGAATTTGTTGCCATTTTGCTCTTCTTTTTCTTAGATAAGTCCCTTTAACATTTCATATGATAAGGGCTTGGTGATGATGAACTCCTTTAACTTGATCTTATCTGGGAAGCACATTATCTGTCCTTCCATTCCAAATGATAGCTTTGTTGGATAGAGTAATCCTGGATGTAGGTCCTTGTCTTTGCTGACTTCAAATATTTCTTTCCAGCCCCTTGTCTGTAAGGTTTCTTTTGATAAGTCAGCTGATAGTGTTATGGGCACTCCTTTGTAGGTAACTGTCTCCTTTCCTCTTGCTGTTTTTAAGATTCTCTCCTTATCTTTAATCTTGGCTAATGTAATTATTATGTTCCTTGCCATGTGCTTCCTTGGATCTAACTTTTTTGGGACTCTCTGAGTTTCCTGGACTTCCTGGAAGTCTGTTTCCTTTCCCAGATTGGGAAAGTTCTCCTTCATTATTTGTTCAAATAAGTTTTCAATATCTTGCTCTTTCTTTTTTTCTTCCTGCACCCTTATGATTCAGATGTTGGAGCATTAAAGTTATCCCAGAAGTTCCTAAACCTCTCCTCATTTTTTTTTGAATTCTTGTTTCTTCAATCTGTTCTGGTTTAAAGTTTATTTCTTCCTTTTGTTCTAAATTGTTGACTTGAGTTCTGGTTTCCTTCCCTTCACTGTTGGTGCCCTATATACTTTACTTTATTTCACTTTGTATAGTCTTCATTTCTTCCTTCATTTTGCAACAGATCTCAATCAATTCTGTGAGCATCCTGATTACCAGTGTTTTGAACTCTGCATCAGATAGGTTGTCTATCTCCTCATCATTTAGCTCTTTTTCTGGAGTTTTGATCTGTTCTTTCATTTGGGTCATATTTCTTTGTCTCAGCACACCTGCTATGTTGTAAGGGGCAGACCACTAAGGAAGACACCAGGGCGAAGCTACCCTCTTTGGTTGTGGCACTGTCCGTGCAGGAGGGGTCAGAGAGGGAACAATGCCACTTGCTCACTCAGCTCTATTCCCACTTTCCAACCAACTCTCCTATGAGACTGGGAATTTCTCCTGCCTTCAGAACCCCTATAGGATTCTACATCCAGAGGTTTTGAGTCTTCTGGTCCCAGTCAGCCATATACTGCCTCACCCGTGCAGCCCGCTGCTACCTTGCTGCAGGTTCTCTCCAACCATCTTCCCATCTCAGCTCCCACACCATTCTGGAAGAATGTTTCTTTAACTCTGCTGTTGTCAGAGTCCCATGCAGTTCAACTTTCTAGCAGTTCTAGTCATTTATTGTTTTTAAATTTGTTCTTATCCTTTTTTGGTTGTGCAAGGAAGTGAAGTGTTTCCACTTATACCTCCATCTTGGCTGGAAATCCTCTAACTAACATAACATAGTTAATGAAGCACTTTCTAGTGGTTTTAAGGGGTTGATGAAACACAACCCCTTGATTTATGTTTATTCTCACACATAATCAAATACAGATTAAAAATGTATGATTAATTAAAATTCATTTGAAAATTAATTTAACTCTATCAGGTAATAATTCATCATTTAAGCATTACTTGCATATACTTCAACTTATTAAATAATAGTCAAAATTGACCTTTATTCATTAGGAAGATAGTCTGCATTTATTCATCTTTACTGAAATTTTTTTTTTTTGAGAAAAAAAATTTCCTGCCCAGAGAATGCTTGCCACATAGCATCATCTCTTTTAAAATTAATGTCTATTATCTTTATGGCCTGGAAACCCATTATGACTCTATTTTAGTTTCTGCTAATGATACTTTCTCTCTCTCTCCCCCCCTCTCTCTCTCTCTCTCTCTCTCCAGGAGGCAGAGAGAGACAGTATTGTGTAGGAGGGCCTGCTTTGGGAGTGGGCAGTCACACATAATCATCTGTAGGTTGTTCTGAGCTAGATGGTGACATAAGTGAGCCTGACCCTTTGGAAGCAGAGCTACCAAGGAAGATAGCTAATGGCAGGAGGGAAGCCCAGAACTGGGGCTGCTGAGGGAATGGCCAGGATGGGATGTGCATGGCAGGAAGTGCTGAAATGGAATCCACCGACCTGGAAAACCAGCTGGGGGTGGAGTTTTTCTCTTCCCTCTGTTCAGGTCTTCAAGCTAAGTCCACAAAAAGCCAGAGGTCTGGGGTCCAATGGTGAGAGGGATGCCTGTCTCTACCTGTGCTAGCCATCAAGTCACTGGAGTCCTGAAGGGACCTGACCACTTCCCCCATAACAAGGGCAAATTGGGTCCCTGTCACATGGCTGATGGGAAAGCAATGAGAGATGAAATTGTGTATCTTATTTATTTAGTTGATTATTGATTAGGTGGAAAGAGAGGTGCATTGTTCATTACATTTAAAGTTCAAGTGGTTGAATTAGGAAAATGACTAGTGTTCATTAGAGTGGAATGCAAATGCATCACTAATGTGCAAGGTAACTGCATTTTCCTCCGTCCCTGACATCTTTCCCTCCTTGGATTAATTCATGCTATTCTGGAAAAGTACATTCTCACAAGACCATATTTTACCAGCCACCTTTGGCAGCCTGACTCATCTTGTGATGTATGTGTGCTTGTATCATTATAGTTCAGCCTAGGAAAGGTCATTGTTTCTAATTTTGCTTTTGTTCTTACTGAGTGCAACAGACTTTTTTATTTTTCATTATGTTTCATTAATAGAGTAGTATTTTATTTACTAAACTTGCTATCCTATCATTTCTGCCTAATAAGATTTTTCTATTTCTTTTTATTTCTGCCTCTCATTTCTTTTTCAAATCCTTTGTTTTGTCTACTTTTTGGATTTTGGCTTCCTCTAAAGCTGGCATATTATTCTTGTAATTGAAATGCAGGCAAAGAAAAGTATAACCATAGTGGTAAAAGTCACTGTTGAATTAAAAGTTCATATTTTAATATTCTTGTCACAGAGACAAAGCTTGGTCATAAACAGAGAAAATGATTTCATATTATTTATCCTAAAGCTGCATGAACTTGTGTGCCAGTGAGATTTGCTGCTAGAAAGCACCTCTTTCCCCCTCTTCTTCCTTTTTTAGTTTCTTTCTTTTCTTTTTCAATAGGGCAGGGTATGTTTTATTGATAGTTTGCTTTTAGTCATCGATCAGAAATGTGCCCAACATGAACCCTGCTATGCCATACAGATAATTAGTATTTCTGTCATGATTCCAATGGTGATGGGTAGACAGGAAAAAAGAAGATGAATAGTATGGAATTTTGTGGTAATTGCCCTTCACTGTTTCCTATATTAATGATGGCATTAACCTGTGCCAGGTGCATTATTATTTTTTTGTTGTTATTTGATTTTATTAGCCATCAGTTGAATTGATAAAAACAGACATTGTTATTTTAACAACTGTCTTTCTAACTTGAGTACTCTATTACCTCTATTATTTATTTAATATAGACTAGATATAGAATAGTTAAGATTACTGATAAAATGGATTAAAATGTTAAAATTGGTTGAACACTAGAAGCCTTGATTTGACTCTGCAGTCCTGGGACAGTGCTTAAGGAACACAAGGCCCTTTCATTCCTTCTCTCTTGTTTTCACTGTCATCTAAACTACCTCTGTCCCCTGAGGACTGGGCAACTGGTCTTTCCATGGACAACTTCAACATTTAGAAGGATGAACCACCTGATAACTGAGCCTCAGAACTCTCTCACCATATCCTATCCTACAGCATTCATTTACACTACACATCTGACCTTTTTATTAGTAATTGCCAACTCTCCTTGATGACAGTTGTACCTCCTTTAATACTTTATATTGACTACACTTCCTGTCCAATCACAACTCAACATATTTATATCTCTGCTTCTCCACTTTCTCCCTGGTACTGAAACTTTCCTTCCCTCTGTATATGGAAGTTTCAATATGCTCCACTGGTGCACTGTTTGTGGAAAAGTAAATTGGTGCAGCCACTCTGGAGGACAGTTGGAAGGTTCCTCAAAAGTTAAAAATAGTACTAGCATACGATCCAGCAATTCTACTTTTGGGTATTTATCCAAATGAAATGAAATCACTATCTCATGGCAATATCTTCACCCCTATATTTATTTCAGCATTATTCACAATACTCAAGACCTGGAAATAATCCATTGACAGATAAATAATAATTAAAAAGTGACTATGTACATATAATGAAATGTTATTTAGCCATAAAAAAAGAAAGAAGTCCTGCCATTTGTGGCAACATGCATAAGCTTTGAGGGTATTATGTCAATGAAATAAATCAAATGGAGAAAGACAAATACTGTATGATTGTACATATATGTGAAATCTAAAAAGTCAAACTCATAGACACAAAGAGTAGAGTGGTGGTTGCTAGGGGTTGGAGGACAGGGGACACGAAGAGATGTTTGTCAAAGGATACAAACTTCTGGGTATAAGAGGAATGAATTTTTTTTTATCCTCACCCAAAGACAATTTTTCATTGCTTTTAGAAAGAGAGGAAAGGGAAGAAAGAAACATCAATGCAAGAGAGAAGCATCAATTTGTTGCTTCTTGTATGTGCCCAGACCAGGGTTCTGGACTGGGGATCAAACCTGCAACTTAGGTATGTATCCCAACTAGGAATTGAACCCACGACATTCCAGTTATGGGATGACGCTTCACCAAACTGAGCTACACTGGCCAGGGAAAGGAATGAATTTTTGAGGTATAAAGTGCAGTATGGTGACTAAAGTTAACATACTGCATGATATACTTAAAAGTATATTTTGAATGCTCTTACCACCACAACAACCAAAAAATGGTAGTTGTGTGAGATAAAGGATGTGTTAAGTAGCTTTATTGTGGTAGTAACTTCACAATATATATGTGTATTAAAAAACCACATTGTACACCTTAAATTTACACAATGTTATATATCAATTATAGCTCAGTAAATATGGCAAGGGAGATGTTCCACCTAACCTATTCTACTTCTAGCATCTTCAACTTTCACATTCCTTCTACTTTCACATTCATTTTTATCTTTTCTGTCTCTTTCTCCACAATCCTCCCCTGACCCCTGACCCACTAAATAGTCTTCTTCAAATTTCTTCCACTCCAGCTACACACTTAGCACCATCTGTGGCCTTGCTTATCCATTTATCTCTTGTCTCTGAAGAAAGCAGCTCATCTTCTGGCAAATCCTATGGAGAGATAAGGCCACACTACCTCCTTACATCCTCTTTTACAAACAGCCTCTACTTGGGCTTAAGATCCATCTCTGGAAGCTGTAAAAGCTAAAAGAAGAGAAAGAATAGGACAAAAGGAGTGCAGGAGAGAGATTGGAACTACCATTTTCCATGGGAGATGTGGAAGCTCTCTCTAAGGAGGAGTCATTTGAGTAAAGGCTGTGAAGACAGTGAAGCAAAGTGCTTGGTGAAGCACATTTCAGTCAAAGCAAAGAGAAAATGGGCATAAGGGTTCTTGGAAATTTCACAGAGTGGTAAGGAGGCCAGTGTGGCCAGACAGAGCACCTGTGCAAGAAGGAGAAGGGGAGGATTTTGGGTTATTTTCACAATAGTCTCTCCCTCCATATTAGCCCATATCCCCCTATCCACTAGGAAAACTTACTGATTTTAAAAAAACAACTCAAACATCACCCCATTTATGAAAACTATCAGGGCTTCTTCTGATTCCTAGACAGAGGCAGACACTATGCTGTATTGTAATGATCTTTGTTTTCTGTTTCATTGTTAAACCTTGAGTTTCTTAAAGAAGTTGATTTTGTCTTTTTCATATTTATAACCCTGGTGATAAGAATGGTCACTGCTCAATGTATATTGAATGAATGAGAAAATGAATGCAAGAATGAGTGATTACATTTTCTTCTGTCTTCACCTTGACCCAGTGGGAACCGGGTGTAGTAGAAGCCCAGGACCTCAGCTAAACAGAATCTGAAAATGCTCAGTTCTACTTTTCACCATGTAGGAGCATTTTAGGAATGAATCTCAGGCCACAGCTTCCTGCCAGCTCCCTTCAGTGAAATTTGGTGACTGGCTAGCCCTTCTGTCTGCTTCTGAACTGTCTAGTAGGTACTGAGGTTGGCTGGCTGTGTGGGTAGAACTCTTGCCTGTTTTTGTGCTCTGTCCCCCCTTGACTGTCTCTCACTCACAGGTGCCAAGTAATTCCTTTGTTTTTGAAAATCTTATATACCTACTTACATTCAGATAGTTTTTAAAATAAATACCTGAACATTGATTGACCCTGTGCTCAATTTGGCAATGCAGCTAAAATTAAAGACAGACTTAGGTTTAAATCTCAGCTCTGCCTCATATTAGCTATGACTTGTAGCATGTCCCTTACCTCACCAAAGCCTCAGTTTCCTTATTTATAAAACAGCATATAATATTAACTGGAAGACTAAATAAGAAATTACATGTAAAATTCTATAGTGCCTGGGCCATGATAGATATGCAGCATTGTTATACCTCTTATTAATTTTATATTTTCAGTGTGAAGTCAGACACATTTTACAAAGAGCATCCTGATAACTAGACTGGGCACATAGGTGGATTTTCTTCACCTCACTGAGATAAATTTCAAGTAATAACCATCCTCACTTGATCTTTATTCTTCTCCATCTTGGCTTGTATTCTTGCTCTTGTCCAGTTCTCTCCTTCCCTCTTTCCTGCCTCTGATGTTGTCAGTGTTGGTTTCTCTCCATGTAGAGATCTGTCTCCAGTTGCAGCAGTTGTAAAATGTGCAGCCACTCAGAGTGAGAACACCTAAAAGAATTAGCCACTTGTGGGAAGTGGGGTTAGCTGACTTGTAAAACGAAGTGTTTCAGAACTCATCCTGGAGCTACTTTTTCTGTCTTTTGCCTGTATTCCTGTCATATTTACACAAGATGCCAATGTTCTCCCTCCATTTCTACTCATGGACTTTGTGAAGCTTTTGTGCATGTAAAATCTGAAAGTCCTTCAGCAGGTGGATTCAACATTTAGTTATCTTACAGGTCTTTTCTCAGATGGGTTTATGTAATGATTTCTTGGCAAATTATTTGAATTCCTTCAGAAGGTGACTAATCTGGAGGTACAGTTGTTAAGCTTGCAGAGAGCATTATTTAGAGTTTAAGGATTTAAACTTGGTGATTCAATGGCAGAACAAATAATTGAACCAATGTTTGTTACCTTATAATTTTCTTCTGAAAGATCTCAAATCTTTTCCCGGAAAACCTTTAATTCACATTATTGATGCCATTTTCTCTTTCACTGAAGCGCAGAAGTCCCTATCCTCATCCATAAATTCTTGGAGATCTGTGATCACCACCCATTCAACAGTGTGAGTGACGTATTTAGACTAACCACATGCCTTGCACAACAACCAGATGTTCAGAAGAATAAATCATATTCTTACAGCCTGGACCAGAACAAAAAGCTCCCCATTTTTTTGCTGGTGAAACCCTGAGAATCTTGAACAAAGTCATTCTTGGCTACAACTGCTGACTATTTTTTATTTTGCATATCACTGCTTGCTGGTTCCACATGCTTTCTTCTGTGATGAAGTGACTATTAAGTGTTATATCAAAACAACTCTACAGAGTTCAGGATTTCCACTTTGGTTTTGTCATAATGATCAAGTAAAAAGAAATAAAACAAGTCTGCTTAATTTATTGAAAATTAATTCTATTAAAGTTTTCTCACTTTAAAAGCCACATAATTAAAACCAAACAAAATGCAAAATAAAACCATAGCCCTTGCATCACTGGTCTACTTATTTCATAATTTTGAAATAAATTTTGTGACCAGAGCTCCTTTTACAGCACATGCTGTAATGTGAATGTTGCCATGGTGATGGGCTGTTATGACTGTTTATACTACAAGGGGCACATTTGGCCTTTCAGAAAAAGAAAGAAATCTCCAGGTTCAAAAGAAGCATGTGTTATTTTACAAGTGTATCCCATCTGTTACTGGAAATATCTCATCTCCCTTGGTGGCTGCTTTTATATATCAGTTGTATGGGGTTCATTTAACATCATCATTCTACCAATAATTGGTTCCATTTTGTGTGCTGTCAAATTAAGTTGTTCTAAGTGTGTAAGACTGACTGATCAGTCCCACGATCAGTTCCAAAAGTAAATCAATGTCACCCTCTAAGTCCTCCTGGGTCACAGACTGTTACACCTGATAACATTGTTGGGTCATGATATATATAATTTTATATATAAATATATGTTTAATTTTTATTGACTTCAGAGAGAGGGGAAGGAGGGATAGAGAGAGAGAGAGAGAAAGAGAGAGAGAGATTGATTTGTTGTTCCACTTATTTATGCATTGACCAAAGATCAAAACTGCAACCTTGGTGTATCAAAAGGATGCTCTAACCAACTTAGCTAACCAGCCAGAGAAGTTCATAACATAGAAAATAACACACAATTGCCCTGGCCAGTGTGGCTCATTTGGTTAGAGTATTGTCTAATAATTGAAAGTTTGCACGTTTGATTTCCGGTCAGGGCACACCCCTGGGTTTCAGGTTCAGTCCTTGGTCTGGAAGCATATGATTCCTGGTACAGGTGTGTTTGGGAGGCAACCAATCAATATTTCTCTCTCACATTGATGTTTCTGTCTCTCCTTTCCTTTCACTCTCTAAAAGCAATGAAAAGGAAAGTCTTCATGTGAGGATTTAAAAAAATTTTAAAGAATATAACACACAATTGGCCTTGACAGAGCAACTGTGTAACTGGAGGAAATTTCAAGACTGCCTCAAATATTACATCATGAAAAATGGGTGGTTGATTGTGTCTAGATTAGCAATATTTAGGAACATGGAAACTGAGTGAAACACAACATTAGCCAAAAATGTCTTCCTGGCTGACAATGTGGACAAGCTTCATTCAATACTCATCTCTGAATTGCTGTGTTTACCAGGATTGGTGGCTTAATATGTAATTTACAAAGAGCTGCACACTAGAAACCTAACAAAATTCTAATAAGTTTAATCACAAAGAAAAAGGGTATATTTGGAAAATAAACTTTGTGTGTACTCCCTTTGATTTTCCATAAGTTAGATTACAAACATATGTAGTGAGATAGCATGCAATAATTTCCTGTTTTTCTTTTTATCATATCCTTTATTATGTTAGTAAGAAGTATCTGTGATTATTTGAAAAAAATTAGGCTATTAGTGCAGGAATTCAAAGAGAAATAAACAGTTTGATGTTCTGCTTTTTAAAAAATATTGTCAAAATAGGCTTTTAAAGTCCAGATCAGATATGGTAGTTTTGAAATGCAATGCTTTTACTTTGAAAAAGGTGAAATTTGTTGAATGAAGACGAGTCCCTTGAAAATAAACATGAGAAGCTGTGAAAGAAGAAGAGCACATTGAAATAACTTGCTTTGGCAACAGGAGGAAAGAGGGTAGGAATGACACAGACCACCTTGTCTTGACCACCCTTCCCGGAGAGAGAGGACAAAATTCATTCTGGTTGAGAAAGGAGAAGTGGGTGTACTGAGGGCTCATCTTGGAGGAATTTGTGGGTTCAGGTTTGATGGGGGTCAGAAGCATCATGGAGACACAGTGTCTCTTACCAGTGGCACAGGAGCATCAGGAAACCCAGCTAACTTCTGCATACCCTCTACTATTAATTAAGTGAGCATCACTGCTCCAGGGGCACTCTGGCTGTTCTGCTCTTCACGATTTCTGATGATTCTGGCAAACTGCTGCCCTCATGTTTCCATGGACCATCCAGCAGAAGCAAGGCTCACCTTTTTCCTGAGACTCTTTGAACTCTAATTAGAAATCCCCCCCTTTCAGTGGCCTGGGAGTATTGTAAGAATTCCCAATGTTTTGCCAAATTGGATACAAAATAGAGAATGAAAACAAAATGAAATGAAAAGTTATTTTTTAAAGTTCTTTTTGGACTTAACATTTTTTAAAGAACTGAGTCAAGTTTCAGAAGTAAAGTCTAGCAGTGGCAAATGTGGTCAATGAGGTGGCCTAGGACTTATGTAAAGACCCACTCTGAAGAAGGTCCTAGGATCCATATCAAGGCTGGAGAGAGAAGTCATGGCTGGTAATGGGAAGCAAAAGCCAGAGTGTGAGTTGCTGGAGACTGGATAGGGCTGGTTCTTTGAGCACCTGCCTGCCTTTCTAGTCAGCTGATGCCCACATACTGTATAATGAATAACTCTTAGGGAAGGAAGGCTTGACAGGAGATTTGCTGGGGAGGTAGCCCATAGGTTTCTCCTGCATTTGTGATGGATGCTCATCTTCCAGGGTACAAGTTCATCTAAGGGGCTTCTGTTGGAAGAAAATTCTGCCTGAATTTAGGGATGAGACTTGAACTCTTTCAATGCAGACAGTCAAGTTAGTGGCGCCTATACTGGGAAGAAGCAGAGTCTTCTGGAAAATTAAGCAACCTGGGGAGGGCAGAGTGAATTAGAGAAAATTATATTTCTTACCTTTTTGGAAGGTGGAGAGGATCACCTAAAAAACTGAATGTATTTTAGATGTGTGCAAAAATTTACTCTGAGGAGGACATAAGAGAATAATTTAAAAGCCAAACAGGAGTCTATGTTGATGGGTGTCAGATAAGTGCTTCAGATATAAGTGGCATATTTGGAGCCATGTTTCTACTTGAGCATCTGCTGAGTCCGTTAGACACTGCCCTATGTGGATACTTCTTATTTCAAATAGAAGAGCACCTGTGATGCCCCTGAAACAGGAGGTAGGGAACTTGACACTCAGAGAAGATTTTGGTTATTAAAAGAAGAGCCCCAGCACCTGTTCTTTGGTGAAAGTGAACAGTGGTGAGACTATTGAACATACATAAATCAAGTGACAATGGGGAAGATATGTTAGTCTTCAGCATTACTTTACTGTATATAAACTGTCTTGGCTCTAATTTCTTTCGATTTCATTTTTTAGTGAAAAGTTATGCAGAATAAAAGAAAATCTGGAATAAGTGAGGTGTGTACCACTCACTCCTATTCTTTTTTCTTGCTGAAATTTTAAAAAGTCAAATTAAGCCAGTGGCTGGGATGAAGTTTAGAATACCTCATAATTACCATTAAATACTGAGTTTCTTTATGCTAAAAGTGAATTCCATCCCAAATTTTCATATTCAGGCTGATGAAATAGCTCAGGTGTTACTCATGTAATAGCAGTGATAAGTGAAGGAAGTTTAATTATAAGGATGAAAGGCCCTACATGGTTTTTTGTTTCAATTCTGTGTTTATCTGAGGACTTTGTGAACAGGTTTCACTTTAAGTATCATTGCTGGCTAAGAGATATTGTGAATTGTACTCTATAGATGGGCAAATGAAAATATGAGAGACAATTCCAAGGTCAATACTACCTAGAGTTATCATTGTTTATCCACAGATCTAAAAGAATCCAATAGTTTTGCCTCTTTCAAAAGCATTTATTAGCCACTCAGATGCCTGATATGTTAATATTGCCCTCGTAAACAATAAACCTAGCTTCATCCAGCTATATAGCTGCTGGCCTTGTAAGTAAGGAGGTGATCAAGATGCATTCAGGTGATGACTTGGATTCTTATTTAAAGGGCACCCTGTACTGCTACCACAGTGAAGAATTCCTTTATATACAGGACCCCTTTTCTCTCTGCTGTGTCTTCTGATTCCTTGTTACTACTATTCTGGTGTCCATGAACCTCATCTTTAGCAGCATCTTTTACTTTTACCACAAGTCTCCAAAGGTCACCTGCTCTCTTCAAAGTGACCCCTACTCCCTCATTACTGGTGCTGGCATACAACTTCCCTCCAACCCATGGCCATTTCCAAACCCTTTCCTTTTGACCTTCTCATAGCTAAGTCTCTGCCCAACCACATGTTGAGATCTCTTATCACTATTTCCCACTCAGTGTGGAGCCCACTATTTCAAGGGGTGAATTTTCCTTGGTGGTATCTGTCTAGGACCCAGCATACTGGATTATTTTCTGTGCAGTCCCACCTGAAACTTAGGTCTCTTGTGGTTGCTGGGGCTAGCTTTTAGATAGAGGTCGACTGTGTAGTAGACTTTGAAGGCATGAGCTTTTGGGAGATTATATGCTTCCCTTTCAGGCTGCTTCCTTCCTTCCTTCCTTCCTTCCTTCCTTCCTTCCTTCCTTCCTTCCTTCCTTCCTTCCTTCTTTCTTTCTTTCTTTCTTTCTTTCTTTCTTTCTTTCTTTCTTTCTTTCTTTCTTTCTTTCCTTCTTCATTGTGAGATGATTATAATTGAACTAGCCACTATATATCTTCACATGTACAATTCATACACTTCTTCAAAGCAGGCAGATGTCAGTGGCGAATTTTAACAAACAAGGAAATTAAAAGCTCCCCTGCTCCACTCCACTACCAGGGAAAAGGCACTTTGATGAAAATCAAGACAAATAGCCTCAGTGTTCCTGTTTTATCAGGGAGAGCCAAACTGTAGTAGGCATCTCTTCAAAGTGATCACTCTCATTTGGATTGCTTCTCTTGTCAATCTTTTGTTTTCCCTGATCTTTGGTGAAACTTGGATTGACTACTGCTGAGGAGGGACCCTTATCCTAAAAATTCTAGTTAGACAGTGAGAGGGACCAGCAGGAACACAGGACTAAATGACCAGCTTATGCCAACTCTGTTGCCTCAGCAGACACTGGCTTGATTCTGTTGCTTCTCTCTAAGGACTTCTTACCTCAGAACACTGGGACATACGAGGACAAAATTCAGGGTGGATTTAATGCAAAGGCTCCAGTGAAGCTGTTCAGTTGGCCTTTATTGTAGACCTTAAGGCAGAGAGAAGAAAGGAGCTCTATAGCTGTCCTGCTCAGTTATGCAGATTCTTCCAGGGTAGATATTTCCCTGAAAGCTGTGGTGATGACAAGTGTCTGATTCATGGATTTAAACATTTGAGGTCCTATCTGTCTTGAGCAAAGATTATTTCTTAGAAGTAAGAGAATAAGAAAAATTATTTTTGCAAAGACATGGATGTCATATAGCTCTCAAAGGCAGAACATATAGCTGGGCCTAATAAGTGATTGAAGTAATTACTCTTGTTAATCATGATTGCTCTTTCCATTTTTCTGTCAGTTTCTCTGCCTTAGTCTTCTCTTCTAGCTGGTGTAGTAGTGAAATAATATTGTAATTGATTTAGTTTCAACACATGCATTTCTGTGCCATAGAGTAAGCAACTCAGACTTCCAGTCAAGAGCAGCATAGGTAAATGTGCCACTCACATCCTTCCACAACCACTTCAAAATTACAACTTATCTATGGAACAAACATTATTCATAACAACCTTAAACCTAGCTGAACAGAAGTCCCATAACTAGGATATAATGAAAGCACATCAAAATTGGTAGCAGGGCAGAGATGCTGAAAGGGCTGGTCCCATACCCACATATGGCAGTTAAATCAGTAGAAATATTTTAACTTTGGAGGTTCCCCCCTGAGGGGCAAAGGGTCCCAGTTCCATACCATGCCCCTCAAACCAGGGTTCCAGTGCTGGGAAGAGAAGTTCCCATAGCTTCTGACTGTGAAAACCAGAGGGGATTATGGCTGAGTGCGATGGAGGGATCCTGGAGTCCCAGGCTTTTCTCTTAAAGGGCCTGCACTAAGTACTACCAACTCTAAGTTCCAGTGGTGAGGTGGCAGCTCTAAAAGCACAAAGAACATACCAGGAGGAGCTGAGTTGTCCAGCATCAGGGAAAGGGTTGGACAGCCATCTTTCTCCCAGATGGAAATTCTGGCCAAGGACGTTGTTCCTTTCCTGAGGCAAACACCCACAGACCTTTGAGGTGAGTACCATGTATGAGCCTCCATCAAACTGGCTAACACTGTTTGCGCACCCTGATGATTCCCTGAGACCCCACCACACCCAACATGTGAGATCATCCTAGCCATTTCCAGTAGCTTTCCACATAAATAGCCTGTCTTGGCTAATGTTGAGGTCTTTGCTAAAATCTCTAAAAAAAAGTAGCATCTGGCCTTGGCATACCATGTAACTCTTGCTAGTGGCCTCAGGCCCAAGCACTAGCAGTAGCAGTCCTTGGTTCACAGCTTGGCCTACTCCAGGCACAGATAGCAGCTATATACAGGTCACTTTGTAGCTCATGTTGTGTGGCCCCACCTAGGGCAAACACAGTGGCTGACCTTAGCTTGCACCTCAGAGGAGGTCCCAAAGCCAGTGCACCCAGTGGACATCTTCAGACCATGCTGAAGCACCACCCAACCACCTCCAGTAGTGAGACACTCAACAGGCAGAGTCAGTGGGCACCAGAGCACTGCTGAAGTGAGTCCTGCTCTATGCAGCAGATCCTCACAGCCAATCCTCATAGCTGATTGGCCAGGGGATAAATCTCTTCCACTGACATGCCAACAGCAATCAATACTCAACCACAATAGGAGGGTGTACACAGCTTTACCACCATTTGGAGTGGCAGAGCACACCTGGAACACCCAGCTCAAGTGACTGGGGAGGCAGTGGCACTGGGTCCTATAGGATACCTACTATATAAGGCCACTCTATCAAGACCAAGAGACATAGCAACTCTACCTAATATATACAAACAAACACAGGGAGGCAGCCAAAATGGGGAGACAAAGAAAGATGTCCCAAATGAAAGAGCAGGAGAAATATCCAGAAAAAGAACAAAATAAAATAGAGAGAAGTAATCTACCAGACTCAGAGTTCAAGATACTGGTTAGGATGCTCAGTGATCTCAGTGAGAACTTCAACAACAACAAAAAATAATTAAAAAACATAAAAACTGAGATAGAAAACACAGCAATGAAATTTGGACCAGTCAAGGTGAAGATGTAGGTAGAAACACTTTGCCTTCCTACCACAACCAAAAGAAACATAATCAATTTAAAAGCAAAAACCAACGAGAACTACTAGAAAATCAAAGCATATGTAAGTCCAAAAACCAAGGAGTTAAAAAAGAAACATTCATCCAGACTGGTAGGAGGGGCTGAGACAAGCATTTGGGTTGGAGTGGACACATGGCAAGGCAATGACTGGTGAACAGGGGCAAACAAGGTGGTGGCTGGTAGTCAGGAGTTCCCACATTTGCATTTGGACCAGACAAGAAGAGCAAGTGGGGAGTGACACAAACCACACAACGCAGGGTTCCAGAACAGAGAAATAAAGCCTCAAAACTCTGGCTGTAAAAACCTGTGGGGGGCTCTTCCTGGGGTGATTCAGTGAATTGAGTGCTGGCCTGCAAAACAAAGGATTGCTGGTTGGATTCCCAGTCTAGGACACAATCCTGAGTTGCAGGTTTGGTACCCAGTAGGGGTTGTGTGAGAGGCAACCACACATGCTGTTTTATTCCTTTTCTTTCTCCCTCTCTTCCCTTCTCTAAAAACAAATAAATTTAAAAAAATACTGTTAAAAAAACCCTCTTGGGGTTTGTGGCAGCGGGAGAACCTCCCAGTGTCAAAGGAGAGTCCATTGGAGAGGCCCACTGGATCCTAGAATATACACAAACCCACACACCTTGGAATCAGCACCTGAAAGGACACAAACTGCTTGTGGGAAGTGAGAGAAAGTGGGGAAAGAACTGAGAAAGCTAGCAAGCAGCATTTTTCCCTCTCTGACCCCTCTCCCACATATAGTGCCACAATGCAGTGAAGTGAGTTACCCTGTAACAGAGTGCAGCCAAGAGGGGAGCCCCAAATAGGGATTTGTAATAGGATCCAGAAGAGCTTGGAGATAATTGGCTTCACACCACAGGGCACACCTGCCCAGAATGCTGGCAGCTGTAGCCCATTGTGGGAGGAGCCAGAAATGGGGCTGCAGAAGAAGATTGGCACTGGGATTTAAACCTAGTGAGGCAGCCATTTGGCATCTCTCTTTGGGACCAGACATCTCTCTTTTGGGACCACACATTTCTCTTTTTGGGGCCACATGTCTGTTTAGGACCACACAACTTTGGTGTCTTGGTTGGGCCATGCAACTTGGGTGAGAGTCAGGACCATGAGGCTTTGGAAGTGTTCCCTTTTGCCATGTGAAGGGTGCTGGGAGGACTGTATGCATTTGTGGGGAACTTTAGTTTGTGTTATTTTGAATGAATAATAAATTCCTTTCCTTTTCACTGAATCTCGGGCATTGAAAGATATCTTTCCTTTGGTGGCAGACATAACAAACCCGGGGGGTTCCTTTTGGGGAATAATATATTGCCTTTGAAGCCCCCCTTGTTGCTCTGTAACAACCCCACCCTAATGAATACCTAATGCTTTGCCCCTAACAATGCAACAGGTGTGCCAAGACAAAGAAATATGGTTCAAATTAAAAGAACAGATCAAAACTCCAGAAAAAGAACTAAGTGACAAGGAGATAGACAACCTGTGTGATGCAGAGGTAAAATACTGGTAGTCAGGATGCTCACAGAAATGATTGAATTTGGTTGCACAATGAAGGAAGAAATGAAGGCTACACAAAGTGGAATAAAGAAAAATACACAGGGAATCAACATTAAAGGGAAGGAAACTGGGACTCAAATCAATGATTTGGAACAGAAGGAAGAAATAAGGATCCAACTGGAACAGAGTGAAGAATCAGGAATTCAAAAATTCTTGAAGAGGCTGAGGAACCTCTGGGACAACTTTAAATGTTCTAACATCCTAATCATAAGGATGCCAGAAAAAGAGGAAGAGCAAGAAACTGAAAACTTATTTCAACAAATCATGATGGAGAACTTTTCCAATCTAGCAAAGGAACTAGATATGCAAGTCCAGGAAGCTCAGAGAGTCCCAAAGAGGTTGGATCCAAGAAGAAACACACCAAGACACTTCATCATTAAGTTACCCAAGATGGAAGATAAGGAGAGAATCTGAAAAGCAACAAGAGGAAAGGAGAGAGTTACTTACAAAGGAGTGGCCATAACACTACCAGCTTATTTCTTAAAATAAACCTTGCAGTCAAGAAGGGGCTGGGAAGAAGTATTCAGAGTCATGAAAGGCAAGGACCTACATCCAAGATTACTCTCTCCAACAAAGCTACGATTTAGAATGGAAGGGAAGGTATTTCCCTGAAAAGTGTTTCCCAGACAAGGTCAGGTTATAGGAGTTCATCATCATCAAGCCCTTATTACATTAAATGTTAAAGGAACTTATCTAAGAAAAAGAAGATAAAAAACTATAAAAAGTAAAATGACAACAAACTCACAACTAACAACAGTTGAACCTAAAAAACAAAAATGAAAACTAAGCACACAACTGGAGTGGGAACAGAATCACAGAAATATAGATCATGTGGGGAGTTATCAGTGGAGAGGTGGAGGGAGAGAATGAGAGGAAAAGTTTCAGGGAATAAGAAGTATAACTAGTGGGCACAAAATAGACAGGGGAAGGTTAAGAACAGTACTAGAAATAGAGAAGCCAAAGAACTTATATATACAACCCATAGACATGAACTAAGGGACAGGAAACCTGGAGTGTGTAGGAGGGTGCAGGGAGGAGGGAGATAAAGGGGAGAACAAGTTGAGACAACTGTAATAGCACAATCAATAAAATATGCTTTAAAAATGAGAATATAAAAAAACAAGTCAGAAGTAAAGAACACAATAACTAAAATGAAGAATACATTTCAGAAAGTCCACAATAGAGTAGATAAAGCAAAGAATTAAATCAGCAATTTGGAAGATAAGAAAGAATAAAACAACCAATCAGTACAGCAAAAGGAAAAAGGAAAGAATCTAAAATAATGAGGATAGTTTAACAAACCTCTGGAACAACTTCAAGCATACTAACATTCATATCATAGGGTTGCTAAGAGAAGAGAGAGAGCAAGAAATTGATAATCTATTTGAAAACATAATCATGGAAAATTTCCTTAACCTAGTGAAGGAAATAGACATGCAAGTCCAGAAAGCACAGAAAATCTCAAACAAGATTAACCCAAAGAGGCCCACACCAAGATACAACATAATTAAAATGCCAATGGTTAATGACAAAGAGAGAATCTTAAAAGCAGAAAGAGAAAAGCAGTTAATTACCTACAGAGGAGCTCCCATAAGACTTTCAGCTGATTTTATTTCTCAACAGAAATTGCAGGCCAGAAAAAATTGGCACCAAGTATTCAAAATGATAAAAAGCAAAGACCCACAACCAAGACTACATTACCCAGCAAGGCTATCACTTATAATTGAAGAACAAATAAAGAGGTTCCCACACACACGAAAACAAGCTAAAGGATTCCATCAGTACCAAACCAGTATTACAAGAAATGTGAAAGGGTCTTGAAGAAGGAGAAGTAGGAGAAGGAAAAGTAAAAAATATGAATAATAAAATGGCAATGAATACATATTTATCAGTAATAACTTTATTCTTTTCATTTTACTTAGTTTTGTTTTTTCATAGAGTAAATAAACTTTAATTATTTGTTCTTCCAGCTTCTTAGAGAAGATGAAGGGAGAAAAAGAGGGAGAGAAACATTGATTAGTTGCTTTTTTTCACAGTCCCCAAATGGGGACCAACCTACAACCCAGGCATGTGCCATGATCAGGATTTGAACCAGTGACCTTTTGCTTTGCAGGACAATGCTCAACCACCTGAGACACATTGGTCAGGGCTATTAATGATTACTTTAAATGCAAATTGATCAAATCTCTAATCAAAAGATATAGGGTGGCTGAATTGATAAGAAGACAAGACCCTTATATATGCTGACTACAAGAGACTCACTTCAGATTGAAAGATACACGCAGACTTTAAGTAAATTAATGGAAAAAGATATTTCATGAAAATATAAGCCATGAAAGCAATACTTATACCATACAAAATAAACTTTAAAACAAATTATATAGCAGGAAAGAAAGAAGGACCCAGCAGTTCTACTTCTGGATATTTATTTGAAGAAACCCAGAATACTAAGTTGAAAAGACACATGCATCCATATGTTCATTGAAGCATTATTTACAGTAGTGAAAGTATGGAAGGAACCTAGGTGTTCATCAATAGATGAATAAATAAAGAAGTGATAAAGCACCCTGTCTGTCATGGCTCGGTGGACTGAGTGCCGGCCTGCAAACCAAAGGGTTGCCCGTTCAACCCAATCAGGGCACATACTTAGATTGAGGGCCAGGTCCCCAGTGGGGGACATGCAAGAGGCAACCACACATTGGGGTTTCTCCCTCCCTTCCTCTTTTTCTAAAAATAAAAAATGTAAAAAAAGAAGTGATAAAGCAACGAAATATGATTCAGCCATAAAAAAGAACAAAATCTTGTCATCCGTAATAATGTGGATGGAACCTGAGGGCATTCTGGTGAGTGAAGTAAGTCAGAGAAAGACAAATGCCATATGATTGTTACAGACTGGACCTGGGGCGGGGGGAACAATATACTATTACCGAATGGACCCACCCTTGTGCTCCACGGGTCCTCCACTCCGTACTAGGTTTGCCTTGCCTGCCACCAGGGAAAGACGTCTCTCAATGTCAGAGATTGGTGAAAAGGAAAGGGATTATTTATTTAAAGAGTTATACAAACTTAAGAGTAATGACTTAATGTCTTCATTGAGATCCCAAAGTCCTTTAGAACACCCACAAAGGCACAGTCCTTCCTTTCCTCCTTTGCCCAGTCTGGGGTACCGTATCTCAGAAAAAGAAATAGAAGTCATGGTTCTTCTCTGGCTAAGTAGCATGGCCCCAAAAATACCTGGCATGGCTGCTGCACCTGGGTTTAAATTCCAACACCAATCTTCCCCTGCTGCACCATTTCCAACTCCTTCCACAATTGGCTACAGCTGCCAGCATTCCCGTACTTTTCAAGCTTTACTGGGCTGCCATAGTAAGTCTGGGCATGTGTGACCAGAGAGAGTTGCCTCCCAGTTACATCAAGGGTTGAAGTCACTCCCATCCCCCTGGCTCAAAGTGTAGCCACAGCTGTTTAACATATCTATGAAACCAGTTAAAGGTTATAGATATGTTAAATGACCATTCTAGAGGTTATCTGCAAAACTGTTGCTATTCAAAACAACTCTCAATGCCCTGCTCCATGTGTCACATCTCCCAGCTCAGACTGGTGGGGATGAGGACATCCTATATATATATATTTTTTCAAATATTTCCTGGACACCCTGAATTCTGGACCCCATTACAAATCCCCATTTGGGGGCCCCCCTTGGCTGCACCCTGTTACATGATTTCACTTACGTGTCTAATCTAGAAACCAAACAAACAGAACAGAAACAGACTCAGAAATACAAAGAACATTTTGATGGCTGCCAGATAAGAGGAGACTTGGCAGTGAAAAGGGTGAAGAGATTAAAAAGTACATACTGGTGGTTACAGATTAGTCATGAGGATATAAAATACAGCATAGGGAGCATAGTCAATAATATTGTAATAACTTAGTATGGTGTCAGATGGGTGATTATCAGGGTGATGACATGTAAGTTATATAAATGCCTGATCACCTGATTGTACATCTGAAACTAATATACTATTGTACATTAACTGTAATTTAAAAATAAAAAATATATTTAAAATAAAAAAGAAAGAAAACTCATTTCAACTTATTCATTACAAAATTTACTCTGAAGGGGCAATAACACGGGTAACTTTTGTGTTTCCTATTGTTGACAGGAGAGATCTGGTTCTTCTTGCTGATGCATGTAAAGAATTACATATCAGCAAATCTAGTAGTGTGTAATCAGTTTACTAGTGGCCCATTCCCATGAAGGAGAACAAGACTGGGTAGAGTAGGGGGTGAAAGGCAATATTTCAGGGCAAAGTAGTGTGAGAAAAGCATGAGAGGCTGAAGACCAGGGTGGCAAGCCCCTGGGCAGCCTGAGGCAAGGTGTCCAGAGGCCCTGTGGCCCAAGAGCCAAGAGCACCCTGAGCTCCCAAGAGAGAGAGAGAGAGAGAGTGCGAGTCCTTCATTCTCAGGACTTACATAGTTGGTGGGATAGGAGAAAAAAAAAGGTACATATTAAGAGGTAAATGTGGTGCCAGCTTTCCTGGGGGAATGTGACAACCCAAACTTAGGTATGTGTCAGGGTCTGTTAACCCGAATCCTTATCTTGCTCCAGACCCCATTTGTTCATTTTGTTGTAAAACAAATACGTGACAGGAGGCAGTTAATTAAAATTGCAGCACTTTCCAAAGTTATTTGCAGGTTCTTTCTGTAAGCATCAGGGACTCCCTCATAAAACAGATAGTTACCATGTGACAAAACAGCAACAGGGGACCTAGAGGCAATATACTATTACCCCAAAAGGAACCCCCCAGGTTTCTTATGTCTGCCGCCAGAGGAAAGATGTCTCTCAATGCCAGAGATTCATGAAAAGGAAAGGAAATGTTTATTTAATGCTATACAAACTTAAAGTAGTGACCTAATGTCTTCATCAAAATCCCAAAGTCCCTTAAAACACCCACAAACACACACAGTCCTTCCTTCCCCCCTTAGCCTAGTCTGGGGTACCATATCTCAGGAAAAGAAATAGAAGTCCGTGGCTCAGGCAGTCCCCAGTTCTTCCCAGTAATCCCTCTCAGCTAGTAGGCCTCCCTCGGTTCCCAGCACCATCAGCTGTGTCGCCAGGATCTCTGCTAAAGCTGGGTGGTGGTTCCCTCTTCTAAAGCTGCAGGGATCCCCACTCTGGCAAAGCTGCGGTTCTCTCTCCACTGTTCCAGTTGCGTGGTCCTCTCTGCACAATGGCTGTGGGAGTCTCCACTCTGCCAAAGCCGCATGATCCTCTCACAATGGACACAGGAGTCTCCACTCTGCTAAAGACCGAGTGATTCTCTCTCCCAGGGCCACGGGAGTCTCCACTCAGCCAAAACTGCATGGTTCTCCCTCCTCAATGGCTGCAAGGAGGGAGGTCGCCACTCTGCCAGAGCCAAATGGCGATTCTCTGGTAAATCCGCATGGTGATTCTTCCTCACAGGGCTGCAGGAGTCCCCACTCTGCTAAAGACCGAGTGGTTCTCCCTCCCTGGGCAATGGCTGTGGTCCTCTCTCTGCACTGCCACAGCCACGTGATTCTTCCTCCTCAATGACTGCAGGAGTCCCCACTCTGCCAAAGACTGAGTGGTTCTCCCCTACATGTCCATAGCTGCGTGGTCTCTGCACTATGGTCGCGGGAGTCCCCACTCAGCCAAAGCCACGTGGTTCTCTCCTCAATGGCTGCAAGGAGGGGAGTTGACACTCTGCCAAAGCTGAGTGGTGGTTCTCTGCTAAAGCCGCATGGTGATTCTCTCTCGCAGGGCTTTGGGACTCCCCACTCTGCTAAAAACTGAGTGGTTTTTTCCTCAATGGCTGCCACATCTGGGTTTAAATCCCCATGCAGCCCCATTTCTGAGTCCTCCTACAATCAGTTACACCTGCCAGTACTCTCAAAGCCTTCCAGCTTTACTGGGCTGCCATTGTGAGTCTGGGCAGGTGTGACCCCATGTCATGGAGCCAATCATCTCCAAGTTCCCACACAGGCATTGTAACTCCGGGGACCTGCCTCCCAGTTACATCTTGGTGGGGAAGTTACTTCCATTCCCCTGGCTCAGAACATGGCCACAGCTATTTAACATATCTATGTAACCAGTTAAAGGTTATAAATATGTTAAATGACCACACCAGAGGTTAGCTGCAAGGCTGTTGCTATGCAAAACAGCTCTCAATGGGCCTGCTCCATTTGTCCCTTCCCCCAACCCACACCTATGGGAGGGGGGGTGAGGACATTCTAATATTTCCTGAATACCTTGAGTTCTAGACCCCATTTCAAATTCCTTTTTGGGGCCCCCCTCTCAGCTGCACCCTGTTACAACCAGAGGTAGGCAATTAACCAAAGTTGTTTTATGGGCTCTTTCTTTGGGCACCAGAGACCCTCTCCCACATTTAGGCCTTGGGTTGAAAGCAGAGTTTCAAGGCTTTCTTTCCCAGATAGTGGAAATGTTACATAGAATTTCAAGGACTTCCCTTCTTTCTTGCTAACATAGTGTTTCTTGTGATGTTGGAACACCTGGCAATATTGTCAGACCAGGCTCAGGACTGCTGAGTTAGCGTGTGAGACTTGTCTCCTTCCTTCTTCCTACCTCAGCTTACTATTTATTCTACCTAATTGGTAAAAGGCGTTTCCTGGCAACCAAGGTTCTAAATGCTGGCCAGTGACAGTACTGCAGTCTCAGAGTTCTTCCTATGCTGTCTCTTGCCTCACTAAGACCCTTTATACCTCTCCTGTGACTCAGAACACTGGACTTTGCAATGATAGCCATGTGCCTCCTATCCTCATTGCTGGATTGCAAGATCTTTGAAGACACATTTTGCATCTTCTATAGCATCTGAACCGAAAGTTGACCATTATGGACAAAAAAGAAGAGTAGTTTCCAGAGGCAATCTAGCTGAGAGTTTTCAAAAAATTGCCAAGCCAATAGGGGAGAAAAGAGGCAACATTAGTAGAATGGAAGTTAAGAGTCAAGAAATGTTGAGTCAGGCATCAACCTGAATAGCCACAAGCAGAGTAAGTAGGTTGTGAAGATGACATGGAAATTGAGAAAAAGGGTCAGGAGAATGAAGGGAAAATCAAGGTGAAGCTAGGAGGGTCAGTGACCTAAATCCCATTTCTTGCCTGCCAGGGCAATTGGTCTGCCAAAAGGGGCCACAGGAGACCACACATGGGGCTAGTAAGTTTATCCATCTAGTAAGCTCAATGTGTGCTTACTAGATGGATAAAGAATATCCATTGTCAACACAGGACATTTTTTTTAAAGATTTTATTTATTTATTTTTAGAGAGGGAAGGGAAGGAGAGAGAGAGAGAGA
>PVIA01013273.1:0-33034 GCA_004024845.1 Tonatia bakeri | reverse complement strand
AGAGGGGATTTTATTCTCTGATCAAGAAATTATTTTATACAACTTCATTGGAATTATTCAAATCAATAAACCTAAAATATAAATAGCTAACAATCCCACCACCTTTTGATCACCAAAACAAACATGTAAGGAGAGACAGAGAGGAAATCTAGCCACAATAAACCTTTTGACCTAAAAGGTGATAGACAATTTTATTAAAGGTGATAGACAATTTTATTAAATTTTATAGGATATAGGCCATTCTTGACTTTCTCATGTCTTATTCTATTTCTATTTGGTTAATTCAGAAAGTTCCTTTTTGAAGCTGCTGCATGATAAGGGGAAATGTGGGCAAAATCCTTTGACAAGCTGGCAGAGTAGTGACCTGTTTTGTTCCTTAGTAAAAAAACAAACAAACACCAGGGAGGTCTGCTCCGAGCTAACCTTTCCATGAAATTTAGACTATTATAAGGCACTTGGACTCCAACCTTATTGACCATTCTATTGCCATGTTCATTATATGCTCCTGTATAAGGCAATGGGGGATCTGGAACCCTCTGGAGACTATTAACTCCTCTTTGGGGATACCATAATTTACCATTAATCCAATATGCTACCCAGGGGTATCCCTGGGCTGTGGGTAGGGGTCTATATAGTTTTTTCTTGTTTTCTTGGAAGACCCTTTGTATCTGTGGTAAGGAACAGGCATGGGAAAATATACTAACAATTCATCCTGTTATGACTGATTCATGAATTCTTTTATGGGAACAATTGAGGATAATTTCTTACTCAGGTTTATAAACACCTTGTTTACACAATTTGGGCATGATTCAATAGTCTGAGGAGAACTAGTTGTCCCTTCAGAAATTCCCTCAAAATCAATCATTGACTGGCTTCGAGCCTCTCTTTCCTCATGGCCTATTCTTATGTGAAATCAGGGCACAAAACAAGACCATGAATAATATCAACAAGGAGTTATTAAGAGCAATCCCAGGAAAATTACCGCCCCCCTTTGTATGCCACGTTCTCTTCCAGAAAGATGGATTCCTTGAATTTCCTCTTTCCACGTCCTGGACCTTGTCAGACAACATGGTTGGAAGAGGACGTGGCACATTAACCTCTTTATTCTCCTTTATTATTCTTGGAATATAGGTAATATCTGGGATTAGGCTAGTCATCCTATATCTTATAGGCAAGAAGCATGAGAACAAACTAAGAAGTGGTTAATTAGTAACAATCTGGGTCCCTGACATGATCATTAACACATTATATCAGCCACAGACTGGCTATCACCAGACTCCTTATTAGATGAGCTAATTAAACATCTTGTTTTCCTAGGCAGCCAAAAATATTTCTAACTGACATAGACTGAGATTGAGGAGAACTTGATGGTAATTTTAATGCGACCATAGTCAAATGTCTGTACCAAAATAAATTGCATTTCTGTATAGCAGCAAAAAGACATTTAGAAAATGAATTAAGAAAAAACAGTTTACCCCTGGTGCCCAGATCTTGATCTCATTGTCTAAGGCTTCAGACAATGATACAGGGAGCTGTTGGAGCTGGGATAGCCTTTCAGAATTGTACCAAATTGAGGAGAGTTACCACCATTCCCATGAAAAGGTAACCAGAGACTTTTAGAGAAATGTCTGATGCTGGGTTTGCGTCTGGAAGAATTCATGATGAACATGAGCTATCTTATTGTGCTAGAAGGCAAGATGCACTTAAAAATTAATGGGACAGGTCTAAAGGACATAGAAACATCATGAAGGGCCTTCACTAGCCATCTTTGAGATCATCTGAACACCAAAAAGAATAATGACTGCAATTTATTGTAATATATTAAATAAATAAAAACCCATGAATTTATAGTGAGACTCTAAAAATGAACAAAAACAAAAGGAAAAAAAGGAGAAATCTTTTTTTATTGTAAATAATGATGCATTTAATCATTTTCTTTTTTGTTTTGTTTTAAATTTTATTTTAATCATTGTTCAAGTACAGTTTTCTCCCCTTTACTCCCAATCCAGCCCCCCCACCCCTCCCTCCCAACTTCCCTCCCATTACCACCCTCCCCCTAGTTTTTGTCCATGTGTCTTTTAACTTTGTTCCTGTAAACCCTTCCCCTTTTCTCCTGAAACTCCCTCTTCTCTCTCCTCTGGTCACTTTCTGCCTGTCCAAAAAAGGAGAAATATCTTTATCTTATTTAGAATGAGTTTCTAAAGCAGAGATGGTTAACAGAGATGGACAGTTGCATACAGAAGATTTATTGAGAAAAAAACCTGTGTAAGAGGTTGAGGAAGATAGGTTTGGATAGAGGGAGAATTTACCTGCAGTGAAGTGACAACTAAGGCTTCAGACAATGATACAGGTTGCTGTGGAGCTGGGATAGCCTTTCAGAATTGTATCAAATTGAGGAGAGTGGGCTGAAATTTGTACTCCTACATCAGACATTCATTGAATACTGCCTAGTGCCTGAACAGCCAATGGAGGTGAGGATGTAACCCTGAGTGAAGCAGTTCCCTGTAGCTGAGGGCAGTTCCCAAGGAGAGACATACCTGTGAGGTCAGTAGCTGACTTTCCCAGAAAACAAGGGATAGTGTATTGACCCTGAGCAGGAGATCTGAGCAGAGCACCACAGTATTCACTACAGCAATTATTTATAGAATGTCACCTAATAAATAAAGGAAGAATTATAAAGAATAAATCACTATTTTGCAAACCTCCGTGTAATAATTGATTCAACCAAAGAACTTCAAGGGATATTGTCTTAGTCATCTTGAGCTGTTATAACAAAATACCATAAACAAATGAGGTGATTTATCTACAACAGAAATTTATTTTTTCACAGTTCTGTTGGCTGAAAGTCCAAGATCATGGTGCCAATATGGTTGGGTGAGGGCCCACTTCCAGATTGTAGACACATATATTCCTGTACTTTCACATGGTGAAATAGGGGTGAGCTAGTTCTTGTGTATGTCCTTATAAGGGCACCAATCCCACTCATAGAGGTTCCACCCTCATGACAAATCATCTCCCAAGGCCCTACCTCCTAATACTATCAGTTGGGGTTTAGGTTTCAACATATGCATTTTGGGGGTGGGACACAAACATTTTGTCTGTAGCAGATGTTAAAAAATGTTTATAAAAGGTTGTTTTTGAACAGAATCAAAATGTCACTCTACAGGTTGTTAATTGCATAGAAAACTTAGCATCATTAATAGTGGGTTGCACAGTAGCACCTATGAAGTATTCTAGGAAATTATTAAATATTGTTTAAAATGCTTAACCTGAAACTGACCAAGCCTCTAGACCTAACTTAATGTCTAGAGAAAGTACAAGAGAGAAAAGTTTAGATGACATCATGAGAAAACAATCATGATACAGAATGTGGGACATTCCACAAGACAACTGGCCTGGTTTCTTCTAAAAGTCAGCATCAGACTAACAGATCAGGGCAAGATGATGATGACTGTGTAGTTCTGATTTCCCTAACTACTATCCCCAAAACAGAACCATTATGATAGCAAAAGAAAAAAATTTCACAGAACCACATTTTGAACAAAACAATGTGACAAGCATCCTCAGGAGCCCAGAATGCAAATGGATGAAACCAAACCATTGACAATAGCAAGACCTTTGAAAAAATCCTGCACAAATTTAGCAGTGATACAGAAGAGTAGCAGAGGGAATATAGGAGGATTCTGATAGCCTTGTGAGTCTAAGAATACTCAATTTGCAGACACTTCTCAGTGCAGTTACTGATTCAGTTTCTACCATAGGAGTTAAAACTAGCAAGAGTCTCTTTATCCAACAAACTTTCCATTTGGATCAAGACTCTTTGAGATTCTTTCAGCTGGTTGCCTTCTATAGCATGCATCCGACCCTTGGAAAAACCCATACACCCTCATCTCACCATACTCTGGATGTTCAGCGTCTACACTGCTGCTCTCTTTCCTCACCCTGACATTTCAGGCTGCTACATCAGCCTCCTCTTTAACATGTTCATCCATTGAGAGCAATCATCACTCTACCCTTACCTGCATCCCCAAATCCTGAGGATAGCCTTGCCAAAGACTTTCTCAAGCTGCACCCTAGAGATAGGATTGAGTGAATCTGTGAGTTTCTGCAGCTCAGTAGCTGGGGTGGCTGTTGGATGTTAGTTTCTCCATTTGGAAGGCAACCTCCATTATTCTGAATTATTTTGGTGCCCTCTCTCTTAACCTGAAGTGGTGAGGTTCACAAGAAAATGCTCTACTTGCAGTAGAATACTTTAAAAGAATACTTTAAAAATAATCTCCAATCTTCTCCACACAGGTTGGAAGAAGATGCTGGGTTCACAATCCAAGAAATTATTGGTCACCTCACAGTTAAATTTTCCAGAATATGTATAGATACCACATGATAATATGAACGTGCCAGAAATTTATGGATACCAATAACATATCTGTGCTCTTTCCATTTTATCTGCCTCTAGGTTGGGTTACCTAGTATTTTGTAAAACTGAAATAATCTTATTTTTCACACATATTTTTTCTAGAAATAATAAAGTTTATTAGGCTGCAAGGAAATGACACTAGATCATAACTCTAATTCACCCAAAGAAATAAAAAGCTCTAGAAAAGATAAATTTGTAGGTAAACATAAAACACTGCATATATATGTTTTAAAGATATTTTCTTCTTTTAAGATTCAAAAGATATAAGATTGCTTAAAATAATAATTATAAAATTATGTTATTGAGCTTATAAAATACAAAGATGTAATACATATGACAACAATAGCACAAAGAAGGGAGAGGAAGAAATGGAGCACTTTTGAAAAAGAAGAACAAAGTTGAAGGACTATCACTTCCTGATTTCAAAAAATGCTACAAAGCTGCAGTAAGCAATACAGTGTGGTATTGTCATGAGAAGAGACAATAGTATAGAATTGAGAGTTCAGAAATAAATCCTTACATTTATGATCAATTGATTTTTGACAAAGTTGCCAAGACAATTCAATGGAGAAAGACAGGTCTTTTTAACAGATGGGCTGGGACACTTGGATATTCATATGTAAAATTGCAACACATACAAAAATTCACTCAAAGTGGGTCACAGACCTAAGTGTTAATGCTGAAACTATAAAACTTTTAAAGGAAAATGTGGAGAAAATGTGGTGATATTGGGTTAGGGAAGAATTCCTCATATATAACAACAAACACACAATACATGAAAGAACAAATTGATAAATTGAACTTCATTAAAATTACAGAACTTTTGTGTTTCAAAAGCACTATTAAGGAAATGAAATCCACAGGCCAGAAAAAAATATTTGCAAATCATATTTCTGGCAAAGGACTTGTGTCAAGAATGTACAAAGAACTCTTACAACTCCATAATAAGAAAAACAACTCAGTTAAAAATGGGCAAAAAGTAGGTGAAAGATGGTAACCAAGTATGTGGAAGCTGAGCCCACTTGCTCACACCCTTAGCATGGATTTCAACCAGTCTTCTGACAAGTAACCTGAAAAATCAACAGAATCTTAGCTGATATGAATTTTTGAAGCCAGAGAGTACAGAGGAGGCTTTGCACCATCTGGTAGGAGATTTTACAAGTTGAAGGAGAAATACACAGCACGAGGTGCCTGAAGCAAAAGAGAGAGCAGAGGAGAGAAAGCACAGCTTGGTGGTTCCCACCATTCCTGGAGTGGTAGGCCTCAGTCCTGCACAGTGGACTCCCAATCCTAATCAGGAGAGACTTGGGAGGATATACAGAGTCTGGGAGACTTGAGCTGCACACACACGGTGAGCAGCATGTCCATAGCTGCAGTGCCAACTGGGAAAGTCCAGGAGACAAATTCTGGCTCTTAAGACTGTTGGAGGTACTGGAAGGCTGTTGCCAGCCCTGACTGAGAAAGACTTTTTGACTTTTAGACCTGGACAATGGCTCAGAACTACAGTGTGGGTGCCACATAGGGACTTTTTAAAAGAGAGGAATGGAGGAGTGGCTGAGCAGGGAGCCTATGCTCACACAGCTGCCTTGCTAGCAGAGATGCCAGACTCAAAGAGTGGTTCATACCCACTGAATCCAGCTGGCCATGAAGAAGAGAAGGCTGCACAGCAAACGGATTGTGGGGCCCCACCCAGCATGGCTGGTGAGTGGTGGGGGGATAGGGCAGAAGCTATGCACAGAACAGAGGGTTTAGGTCTGAGTTTCCTGTGTGATAAATGAGCCAGCAAGTGGATGGGCTAGAGTTGGGCACCTGAGATTCTTTGCAGCCAGGTGGGCCACCCAAACCATGGAATACAAACCTCTGGGAAGGGGAAAATGTGTCCATCCCCACCTACAGGATTACAACCTCTACAGAACAGTAAAACCAGACTCAAGAACTCCCTGCCAGGCACATATCTGCAGGGGAAAGAAAGAGAATCTCCAAAGGAGCCCTTTATAAACTTTTATCAGATGCTATACTGGTTCCTTCTTAGGCCCTATTCCACTGAAAACAACAGAGCAGAGAGATTAGAAATTGGCACAGCAAGAGGTACTATATGTTGCCATGTATAATGTGCATTTTTTTGCCCAAATCTTTGAGGGAAAAATAAGGATACACATTATACATGGGTAGTACTAATTCTGTGTCTTTATAAATGTTTTAAATTGTTTTATTTATGCTTATGTGTTAAAATTGTAACTTTAGAAAGCAATAATGATATCCATATGCAAAATAATATTTTGGAATATGATAATTGGTTTTTCTGAACTTATAACAAACTTGCAGTGAAAGTAGTTTTGACCAACAATTCAACAAAATGAAACGAAGAGTCATGTATTGCTATCCACAGAGTAAGATAGATGATATCAATTGTTATCCACTTGATAAGATTGGTGATGCTGACTTTATAATCATTGGGTGAACAGTATGACATTTCTCTTCATACACTTTAGGCAGAGAAATTATTGGAAAATCTCTTGGAAAATGTCTAAATGTTTTTCATACACTGAAAACTTTAAGCTAAAAGTTATTAAATATGCTAAAAAGCATGGCAACAGAGCTGCCAAGAGACACTCTTGACATCCTCTCACAGAGAGTGTCATCAGATTGTGGGGCAACAGAAAGAAAAACTTCTTCAGAGGCCACGACAGAAGAAGGCAATGTGAAGGAAGCCCCCAAAGTGGCTGGAGGTGGAGCAGGAGGTGAAGACCTGGACTCTGGAGCAGCATCGAACTAGGATCTCTGTTTCAACCAGGATGATACAAGAAGTAAGTAAAAGGATTGCATGAGAAAAAAGCATTGATGATTTATCAGGGACACCTAAATGGTGCTTTAACTTTATGAAGAGAGAAGGTTTGAGCATGAAGACACAAACAAAATTTGCCCCCAAATTTCCATCAGGTTATGAGAATCAAGTTTTTGCATTTCATTCTTATGTTATCAATGTTGAAAAAATTTACAACTCTCAGCTGTCCCAAATCACCAATATGGATGAGGTCCCACTCACATTTGTTGTGCCATCCATCAGAACTGTGGATGTCAAAGGAGCAAAGACCATGGATGTTAAAACTAATGGTCATGAGAAAACACATTTCACTGCTGTTCTAGCCTGTTGTGCAGATGGGACAAAGCTACCTACCACCTATGATCATCTTTAAAAGAAAAACTTTTCCGAAAGAAAAGATTCCTATGAAGTTACTGTCCATGCACATGAAAAAGGATGGATGAATGAAGAAGGCATGAAAATCTGGTTTAACAAAGTCTGGTCATGAAATCCTGGAGGATTTCTTAAAAAGAAAAAAAAACACCTTTGCTTGTTTTTGATCACTTCAAAGCCCACATTACACAAAGTGCAAAAGCAATTGCAGCGAACTTGAAAACCCAACTTACTGTGATACCTGGTGGGCTAACCAGCCAATTGCAACCTCTTGATGTGTCACTAAATAAGCTCTTTAAGGCCCTGATGGAGAAAGAGTGGGCATCGTGGATGTAGTCAGTTGGTAATGATTTAATACCTACAGGCAGAATCAAAAAAAATCCATCACCCAGATTTGCAATTGGATCCTAAGATCGTGGAACACTGTCAAGAAGGAAGTAGTTGTGAAATCATTTAAAAAATGCAGCATCAGCAATGCTATGGATGGAACTGAGGACAATTAAATTTACTGGGATGAGGAAAGTGACTCTTCAGAAGACACTGGTAATGTAGAAATTGAAGAAGATGATACTTCTGATATTGACAGTGACCAAGAGTTTTTGGCCTTCTATGATGCATAAATATCATAAACTTGTTAGCAGAATATAAACTTTCTTGTACCTTGTATCTGTTCTTGTGTTTTGTAATTATTTGTTATATAAAATTTCTTGTACCATAATATGTTTAAAAATAAGCGCTAAAATTCTTTTATAATACAAAAACCAAATATCTAAATATAAATAAATAAAAACTGAATTAAAAAATTAAAACAAATGATTTTTTTCCCTGAAAGTTTGGGCCAAAAATGTGGGTGCATATTATACATGACAAAATATGATATTCAGGGCCCCGCTTAGCCTCAGCCCTCACACAGAGCTGGCATCAGCACCAAGCAGAAAAGACCTGACCCTTTTAAACAGATTGGTCCTACACATGAAACAGACAGCTAATTCATCAGAAACTATACATTAGCAGAAATAATCTGGGAGAGACCAAGACATATGACGCAGGGGTGGGAAACATTCCTACCATCTTCCCTGAAAACTGAACAGCACCTTGTGGGGGGTGATCCAAGTATCATACCCTCCCAATCGCACCAGAGACTCCCTCTGGAGGCAGGCGAAGGTGGTACATGTGGTATTGTCAGATGTTAGAAGAACCATCCCTGGGCCTTGTGCTGATGGAAAGCCAGCAAGACAAAACAGCAGGGACCAGCCAAGCTAGGAGGAGGCAGCCATAGACCTGGATCACTTGTAGCCTCAAGCAGGCTGCCTAGGGCTAGACTGGGACACCAGCTGACATCAGGGGCAGATCTTCAAGGAGAAGACAGTAGGCCAACAAGCACTAGACTCTGCTAAGATGAACTCCACTTCATTTTTTTCATTATGTGCACTATTTTTTCTCCTGCATAGCTTTTTACTATTGTTTTTTCTGTGTTTTCAATTTTGTTCCTATTGTTTTACTATTTTTATTCTATTTTATTTTATTTTTATATATTTTTATTTTTATTTTACTTTCAATTCTAATCGCATATTTTACTCTTCCCTTCCTTTACTCTATTTTCTTTTCATTCTTCTCTTCCTTATTTTTGTTTTAAATTTTATTTTCCCCTTTCTATGTCTTGTTTCCATTCCTCACTCTTACTATTTCTTCTCCCTGTACCTTCTCAAAACCATCTTTTTTCCATTAGTCATCTCACATTCTTTTTCCTTTTCTTACAATATCCTTATTATTTTCTACCTTATTAATATCTGCTCAATTGTCATTGATATTGGAGTTGTTGCATTTCCTCAATTCTATCCCTAGGTGTTCACTATGTTTTTTTAAAAAATATTTTTAAATTTCAGTTTTTACTGTTACCTTGCCCTACTCCATTTCTCCTTTTTTCCTACCCTGCCTTATTTTTGTTTTGAATTTTATTTTCTCTCATTCTTAGCCTGGTGTTTAACCCTTACACTTATATTTCTCCTCCCTCTACCCTTTCAAACTTAGTTTTCTTTTCTTTAGACATCTCAACATCTTTGTTGCTTTTCTTTTTTTTTTTTGTAATAATATTATTCTCTTTCCACCTTTACCAGTATTTGCTTCTTTGTTGTGGATATTGCTGAGGTGGTTGTTTTAATGCAATTTGGTACCTATTTTTTCACTATGTTTCCCAAACCTTATATCATACTATTCCCTTCTCTTATTTCAGTTTTCCCTATTTCCTCCCTATTTTATTTACATGGTAATTTTTTTATTTTCTCCTTCATCTTGTTTCTTTTCCTTATGCTTATTATTTCTCCTCCTCCTACCTTCTCAAAATCACTTTTCTTCCTATTAGTTGACTCATATTCTTTTTCCTTTCATACAATGTTGTTATTCTCTTTATGCCTTTATAAGTCTTAGTTCATTTGTTGTTGATATCATGGTAGTGGTTTCGCAGTATTTTTGCTGGTGTGGGTTTTGTTTGCTGGGTTTTGTTTGTCCTGGCAGCCCCTGTACAACAGCATATAAGACATTGTAGGTGTTTTGTCTTTATGTCATTCTAGCCAGAGGGGAGAACCCACCAAGGAATGAGGAAAATAAACAAAACCCAATTACAACAAGAGAGCCCACAAAAACTGCATAAAGAGTATCCCTAGATCATTTAGCTCAGGTGATCAAGGAGACTTCACCACTAGTCCCACAGGTCACCTACCACAGAATGTCACCCCATGAAGACAGGGAGTCAAAGCAGATCAATCTAATAGGCAGAAACAAACAAAAAAGGCCACCAAAAATGGGGAGACAAAGAAACAACCTCCAAATGAAAGGAAAAGAGGAATCCCCAGAAAGAATGCTAAATGAAATTGAGGCAAGCAATTTATCAGACATAGATTTCAAAGTAATGATATTAATGGAGCTCAGTAGAAACTACAAGGAACCTAGTGGGAACTACATCAGCATGGAAAAGGACATAGAAACCATAGAGACTATGAATAAGAACCAGGAGGAAATGAAGAATACACTAGAAGGAATTGAAAGCAGGCTAGATGAAGCAGAGGATTGAAACAGCGAGTTGGGAGATAAGGTGGTACAAAACACCCAGTCAGTGCCAAAAAATTTAAAAAGATTAAAAAATAACAAAGATAATTTAAGAGAGCTGCAGGACAACATGAAATGTAACAATATTTGCATTTAGGGATTCCAGAAGGAGAAGAAAACAAGCAAGGGATGGAAAACCTGTTTGAAAAAATAATGACAGAAATCTTCCTTGACTTGGTGAGGGAAAAAGTTATACAAGTACAGGAAACACAGAAGAACCCAATCAAGATGAACCCAAAGAGGCCTACTCCAAGACACATATAATTAAAATGGCAAAATTTAGACTTCCAGCCAAGATGGAGGCATGGGTGGATACACTGCACCTCCATGTACAACCAAAAGGACAACAACAAATTTAAAAACAAAAACCAGCCAGAACTGACAGAAAATTGAACTGTATGGAAGTCTAACAACCAAGAAGTTAAAAAAGAAACATTCATCCAGACTGGTAGGAGGGGTGGAGATGGGCAGCTAGGCAGAGAGGACTCACAGCAAGGTGTCGGCTGGTGGACCAGGTGAGGCGGCAGCTAGTGAACCAGGTGGTCCCACATTTGCATGTGGATAGACCAGGAGGAACAACTGGGGAGCTAGACAGTCTGCATAACCCAAGGTTCCAGTGTGGGGAAATCAAGCCTCAAAACCTCTGAATGTGAAAACCTGTGGGGGTTGAGGTATCAGGAGAAACTTCCAGCCTCACAGGAGAGTTGGTTGTAGAGACCCACAGGGTCCTAGAATGCACACAAACCCACCCACCCAGGAACCAGCACCAGATGGGCCCAATTTGCTTGTGGATAGCAGTGGAAGCCAGCAGAGAGCTGAGCCTCATGGTTCCCTCTCAGACCTCTGCCCTACATATAGTACCACAGAGCTGCAATGCGGGTTGCCCCACCCTGACGAATATCTAAGGCTCAGCCCCTTGCTACATAATGGGCACACCGGGACAAAAAAAAAAGTCCCAAACAAGAGAACTGATCAGAACTCCTGAAAAAATACAATTTAAGTGATGAAGAGATAGCCAACCTACCAGATGCACCATTTAAAACACTGATAATGAGGATGCTCATAGAAATGGTTGAGTATGGCTGCAAAATAGAGGAAGAAGTGCAGGCTGTGCAAAGTAAAATAAAGGAAGATGTACAGGGAACCAGTTGTGAAGGGCAGGAAACCAGGTTGAAATCAAGTTTGGACCAGAAGGAAGAAGTAAACATTCAACCAGAAAAGAGTGAAGAAACAAGAATTCAGAAGAAATGAGGAGAGGCTTAGGAACCTCCAGGACAACTTCAAACATTCTAACATCTGAATCATATGGGTGCCAGAAGGAGAACAGGAAGAGCAGGATATTGATAACTTATTTAAAAGCAACTACACTTGAACAACAATAAAAAATAAAAATAAAAAAGAGTAAAAGAAACAGCATTTGATAAAAAAAGATAAAAAATATAATGAAGGAGAACTTCCCCAATCAGGCAAAGGAAATAGGCTTCCAGGGAGTCCAGGAAGCCCAGAGAGTCCCAGAGAAGTTGGACCCCAGGAAGCACACACCAAGGCACATCATAATTACATTACCCAAGATTAAAGAGAAAGAAAGAATCTTAAAAGTAGCAAGAAAAAAGGAGGCAGTTACCTACAAAGGAGTTACCCTATCAGCTGATTTCTCAAAATAAATCTTATAGCCAAGAAGGGACTGGGAAGAAATATTCAAAGTCATGAAAGGCAAAAACCTACATCTGGGATTACTCCAGCAAAGGTATCATTTAGAATGAAAGGGCAGATAAAGTGCTTCCCAGATAAGGTCAAGTTAAAGGAGTTCATCATCATGAAGCCCTTATTACATAAAATGTTAAAGGGACTTATCTAAGAAAAAGGAGATAAAAAATATGAACAGTAAAATGACAACAAACTCACAACTATCAACAATGGAACCTGAAAAAAACCAAAACCAAAAACAAACTAAGCAAACAACTAGAACAGGAACAGAACCACAGGAATGGAGATCACATGGAGGGTTATCAGCAGGGAGGGGGAGGGGAAGAATAGGGGTTAAAGTTACAGGGAATAAGTAGCATAAATGGTAGGTAGAAAATTGACAGGAAGAGGTTAAGAATATTATTGGAAATGTGGAAACCAAAGAACTTATATGTACAACCTAAGGACATGAACTAACAGGGTGCGGGGAGGAATACAGTTAAGAGGGGATGTGCAGAGCAGAAGGGAATAAAGTGGGGAAAGTTGGAGAACTGTAATAGCATAATCAATAAAATATATTAAAAATAAAAATAAAATAAAATGGCAAAATTTAAAGACAAAGAGAGAATCTTTAAAAAATATTTTATTTATTTATTTTTAGAAAGGGGAAGGGAGGGAGAAAGAGAGAGAAAAATCCATATGAGGTCACCTCCCATGTGCCCCCTACTGGGGACCTGGGCCACAACCCAGGCACATGCCCTGACTGGGAATCAAACTGGTGACCCTTTGGTTCACAGACAATCAACCCACTGAGCCACACCAGCCATGGCTAAAGAGAGAATCTTAAAGGCAGCGAGGGACAAAGAGATAGTAACATACAAGGGGGCTCTAATAAGACTATCAGCTAATTACTCTATAGAACACAATAAGCCAGAAGGGAACAACATGGAATATTGACAAATAATGACAGTAAAGATATGTAATCAAGACTACTCTACCCACCAAGGCTTTCATTTAAAATGGAAAGTGAAGTAAGGAGCTCTCTAACAACAACAACAAAAAAAAGGCTAAAAGTATACATCTACACCAAACCAACATTGCAAGAGATGCTAAAGAGACTGCTTCAAGAAGATGAAGAAAGAGAGAGAGAGAGAGAGAGAGAGAGAGAGAGAGAGAGAGAGAGAGGAAAGCACAGGCACAAAGGGGAAAAATGGGAATGAACAAACACTTATCAATAGTACCCTTAAATATAAGTTGATTAAATACTCCCATCAAAAGACATAGGGTAGCTGAATGGATAAGAAAACATGACCTACATATATGCTGTCTACAAGACACCCACCTCAGAACAAAAGATCTACACAGGCTGAAAGTGAAGAGATGGAAAACATATTCCAAGCAAATGGGCATGAAAAAAAAGCTGGGTAGCAATAGTTACACCACACAAAATAGACTTCCAAACAAAGGCTATAACAAGAAACAAAGAAGGCCACAACATAATATTAAGAGAGTTACCCAAAAGGAGGATATACCCCTTGTAAACACATGAGGTCTGTCTGGAAAAAGTCCAACCATTGTTAATATAACGAGAATGGTTTGCATGACATTGATATAGTCTGGCAGCCAAGGAAAGTGGATTGGAATACATATATATGAATAATAACAACTTCACTGTACTAGCAGTGGAAGTAGTAGACACTGTTGAGTGAGCATGTGTACTGTGTGGCTGTCACATTTAAAAAAACTGTGGTGTATTTACACAATGGAATACTATGCAGCAGAAAGAAAGAAGGAACTCCCACCCTTCATGACATCATGGATGGAACTGGAGAGCATTATGCTAAGTGAAATAAACCACGCAGTGAAAGACAAATACCATATGATCTCACCTGTAAGTGGAACCTAATCAACAAAACAAACAAGCAAGCAAAATAGAACCAGAGACATGGAAATAAAGAAGAAACTAACAGTGACAAGATGGAGGGGGAGGGGAATAGGGGGATAATGTGGGAAGACAGGGAAGGGGCAAGCCAAGGAACATGAATAGAGGAATCATGGGCTTGGACAATGGAGGGGGATTGACTATGGGAGTGGGGGGTGGGCTTGGTGGAGGAGGGTGAAGGGGAAAAATTTGGACAACTATAAGAGAATAACAATAAAAAATAAAAAAAGAAAAAACAGTTCAAAGACTTCCAAAAATAAAATAAAATTGGGCAGAAGTTTTAAATACACATTTTAACAAAGACAATGTACAAATGATCAATAAGCCTATGAAAATATGCTCTATACCAATCATCTTTAGGGAAATGGAAATAAAAATCACAAAATACCATTTCATATCCATTATAATGTTGGTGAAATTATGGAGAAATTTGAATACTCATATACTGCTGGTAGAAATGTAAAATGGGACTGCTTTGGTAAAACAGTTTGGCAGTTCCTCAAATAAACAGTTACTATAAAATCTATCAATTCTTAAGGTATCTTACTCAAGAGAAATAAAAACAGAACACACAAAGACTTGTATGCCAACATTCATAGCAACATTGTTCACAACATCCAAACAGCAGAAAGAATTAAAATGTCCATCAACTGATATATGAATAAACAAAATGTGTTATATTCACTCTATTGAAAATAAAAAGGAATAAAATACTGATACATGCTATAACATGGGTAAATCTCAAAAACATTATGCTAAGAGAAAGAAGCTAGAAGCAATAGACCATATATTGTTTGATTCCATTTATATATTGTTTGATTACAGAAAAGATAAATCTGTAGGGATAAAAAACAGTTTACTGGTTGCCTGAGTCTGGGGGTGGGAGTGGGATTGCAAACATAGTGCAGGATCTTTTTGGAGTGATGGAAATGTCCTTAAACTGGATTATGTTAATGGTTTCCCAACTCCATAAATTTCCAAATAATCATTGAATTGTACATTCAAAATGAAAGAATTTGGTGGCACATAAATTATTTATCAATAAAACTATTTTAATAAAATCTTTTTAAAAAGTTAAAAAATAAAAATGTCAAAGCAGTCATATTTCTTATCTACAAGATGCAAAGTGCCTGACATTTAACAGAAGAGAGAGACATATCTACAAATATAGTAATTTGAAGTAATTTCATTTATAGAACTGCATTCAATGTACTATGTTTTTATTTCTCATTATGTTTCACACCCGATCTCATAATCCAAAATTCTTCTTGGAAAATGTGAGTTTAAGTAATATCCTTAACTCTCCTCTCATTATTAATCCTCTCTTTTTTCATATATCTCTATCTGTTTGTCTGGGTGACTACCTACCTACCTACCATGGAAATAGTGCAGAAAAAGACCAAAAAAAAAAAAAAAAGATTAGAGGCAGTCCTCACTTTTGAGTAGTTTATATGTTAAATGCACAAATAGCAAAGGTTTCCTAGTCACTCTTTTTTTGTCTCTGTCTCTGTTTTTTCCTCCAGGTGGAAGATGCTGAAATTATTGGCTTGAGTAAGTATTCTGAGTAGAGTCTGGGAACATTTCGCAGAAAGGTTGAATTTATGGGTAGAAATTTCCTAAAATGGAAGGAATCTGTGTGGTGAAAAGAATAAAGGAAATGTTTCAAAAAAGTGAAATAAATGTGGGAGAATAATTTGATTCAGTATTTGTTGGCTGATGTGCAGAGGAAAACAAATGTATTTGCTTGTTAAATTTATTCCGTGACAGATTTCTAAGGAGTGGCTGTAGGATGGAGAGGTTAGTTGAAAAAGTCCTGAAAATAATACATTTGAAATCTGGTTGAAATTCCTCATAACTCTCATAGCTCATAGCTAACACATTGGTTGAAATAGCTTCCAGATCTTTTTTGCTGAATTCTTGGACATAAGCTTTTTTTTTTTTTTTTTTTTTGCCAGTTAGGACATTGCAGAAACTTATGGAATTCAGAATACTAGAATAAGGGCCTTCAGCAATGAAAAAGAATGAAATCTTGTCATTTGCAACAACATGGGTGGATGTAGAGGGTATTATGCTAAATGAAATAAATCAGACAGAGAAATACATATACCATATGATGTCCCTTATATGTGGATCTAAAAGAACAAAATAAACAAACAAAACAAAACAGAAACAGATGCGCAGATACAGAGCACAAACTGATAGTTGCCAGTGGGGCCCGTGGGAGGACTGGCGAAAAAAGTAAAGGGATTAAGTGGTACAAACATCCATTTATAAAATAAAGAAACTGCCCTGGCTGGTGTGGCTCAGTGGATTGAGCACCGGCCTGTGAACAAAAGGGTTGCCAGTTTGATTCCCAGTCTAGGGCACATGCTTGGGTTACCGGCCAGGTCCCTGGTAGGGTGCTCATGAGAGGCAGCCAGAGATTGATGTTTCTCTCTGTCTATCTCCCTCCCTTCCCTTCTGTCTAAGAATAAAATCTTTAAAATAAAGAAACCATGGGTATGTGGTGCACGGTATAAGGAATGTCAATAATAGTATGACAATTTTGCTCAGTGACAGATGATTACTAGACTTATTGTGATAATCACATTGTAAGATATATAAATGTTGAATCACTATATCATACACCTGAAACTAATATAATATTGTATGCCAACTATACTTTAATTTAAAAAAATGTTTTTAAAAGGATAAACCAGAATTTTCTAATGGGATTTTTTAAGCTGTCCTGAAGAGATTTAAATGTTTTTCAATTTTTATCATAGGATTTTCCTAGGGACATGGAAAAGGAAAAACCTTTTGTATAAGGCTGTAGCCTTATTTTCCCAAATTCTTAATTTCACACTTCTACTGATGTTGCTGTATGAAATGTATTTTCCTGTGATTGCTAAAAGCAATAGATGAACTGTGGCCACATGGGGGCAGCAAACACTTGGCTTTTCTAGCCTTCTCCCCTGAAACTGTGATAAATGGAGATTTTATAAATGATTGTCTTTGACTCAACTGCCAAATTGAGAGAAATGACTACCGTTAAAATATGAACAACAGAAACATCATGTTTTAATTAGAGGTTGTAGAGATTGGGCAAGAGTTTGTTTTTTGTTTGTTTCTTGCCTAGCATCTAGTGGGAGCTCAATAAATGTCAGCTGTCAATAGGGTTTTTAGAAGGAAACTGGTCCAACTCACCAAAACATAATCTTTAAGCTCTCAGAACACTGCAGCGAGAGGGAGCTGCATCTTAAGGTTGTTCACACTGGGTAGTAATTCTACAGTCATGAATCTAGATATAATTTAGTCCTCGGCATCTCAAGGCACCTTATAAGATCAGTGGTTCTGAGAAAAGCTACTCTTAGTAACTTTCTCTTTACAGTGTCAGTACTTAAACTACAGTTGGAGGTCTGAGGATGGAAGATGAGGGTGGCAGGGTCAAGGCTGGGGTTCTGTGTGTGCCACTTTAACTGTCCAATATATTTCCCCTACCAGTCATAAATTCCAGGGCCTCATGGATGAGGTGAGGCACTTTTGCCAGCACTACCATAACATCTTTAGTTCTTTCACTGGGTATACCCTATTTGTTTCACCAGTTCGTTCATACATATCTCATTTAGTATTTCTCCACATTGTAGGAAAGCTGGTTCATGCTTATTTTTGCAGGTGCTACACCTTCTGCCTGGAATACCCTTTCCTTCTTTTCAATCTAATTCTTCTGTATCTTTACAGTCTAGCTCTAGGCATGTCCTTTTCTGGAAACCCTAGTGCAGTTTAGATATGACCTCAAAGAACTCTTCTAGCACCCAGTCTTTCCCTTAGCACAGTACTAGTTCATAGGCTCACTTGTCTTCCTGTCCTATGAGCCCATAAGCTCCCTGAGGCCAGAGCCCTGCCTCATTGGGCTTTGCATTCCCAAAATCTAGCAGAGTTTTTGGCACACTGGAGCTTCTCCATACATGTTTGTGGAATGATTAAATGAATCAATTCATTTGTCACTGAATGAGATGTTTCCTTTAGCTTCATTTCCCCAATTAAAATGTCTTGACATTCTTTAAAAAGATCCTTCTTAGAAAATTTACAAGTGGGACTTGCTGAAGGAGGACATTTGTAGTATGAACTTCTCAACATTCCAAGCACTGTGGAGTCCCTGAGGGATATGGGCCAAGCTTGAGGTACACAACTCTGGGAGGTGCCCCACATTGGGCTTTTGGAAGCCTCTCAATGTTCTAAGAGTTCTGTTCACCTATTCTCGCAGCATCTGTGAAAGATAAGCAGAAGAAATGGTGAATTTCTTTCTTTTCTTCTTACCCCTCCATCCCTCTTCCCTCCTCTTTTCTTTCTTCCAGTTGTAGAGATAGAACATAGCAAAAGACCTAAGCAAATTATGTAGCACCACTTAAAAGAGGACAGTCAAGCCAGGACACACTCTGGTGCTCATTCCACGAAGTGGTACTTCCTGTAACTTAAACGGTCTGTATTTTAATGAATTTGTGGCATATGGGCCATAATAATCAAAGTGCTTGGGATTTCCTGGAATGTATGATCAAGTGGGGAATAGGTCATTTTCTACTTTTAAATGAATTCTTACATGCCTAGTTTTGGAATTAAGAAACTTGACAAAAATGAAAAAGTTTCTGGAATAAGTAAGGCTTCTTTGTTTCCTTGTTCTGTTATCTATACTCATGTCTTCTCTTTCTTACCTCAAGCCTCATCCTCACCAAAGAACTGCCATTACTATTTTTCACTGGTATTTTAAGAGTGATTGCAAGTTATTGTTCTTAAAGTCTGCATCGTGGGGGAATAAAAATGATTTTGTTTGCTGTCTTCTCTGTGAACAGAGGAGTTCACAGTCCTTCACAATCTACCATCCCTGGTGACCTACAGTAGTTGGACACTTATCTGTAGACGAAGAACTCTCCACTGACTTGGCTTTTGTTTTTCTGGTTACCATAAAGCCTTGTTGATCCAGGTAGCATTGAAAGTCTATGAATTCAGCAATGGCCTGACCTTTTGGCAGTCTTCTGGAGTTGTCTTGAGTGTGAGAATGGTAGCTGGGACCCAAGGATCTTATTTGGTCCCACTTGCTGAAAAAGTTGACATTGAGTATTTGATGTGGGCATTTAATTCACAGTAATAGTTAACACCAATTGATGCCAGTGAGCTTAAACAAGTACTTGTGCTACTGATATTGGTGACTGTGTTATTCTCCTGAAGCTGATTGAAGTTCCTCCTAAGCCTGATCTTCTCTTCTCCAGAAAACCTCTGGTTGCAATGATGGTGGTGATTTTTTTTAAGGATCTCAAATTGAGTTTCTTAGGAGTACATTTTAAAGGAACTTGGCCCATATTTTTTTTTCTTTCTAATATCTTATGTGTGCAGTTCTTACTGGCTTACAAGAACTCTTTAAAATGGAATCCCTGAAGATGTCTGTGTAATGCATTCTTTTTTGAGACAGACTGTCATGGGAACTATTCATGGCCTACATCATTCTGTTTGAAAATTGAATGATGCACTTTTCCAAACATATTTGTAACTATAACAACAAAAGACCGCAAGTGTGTTGAGTATTTCCAGACCTAGGCAATTTATCAGTGAACTGTAGGTCTTTGGAATGTTCTCTAACACTAGCCCCTCTCCAGAAGTACCACAAGACTTTCCAGAATAAGGCCTCAGCATATTGAAGCTACTAGCATGACCCTGTGTTCCCTGACATCCAGGAAAGTAATTTTCTCTGTGCTGAAGTTACTCCTGCAATACCCTTTGGCTAAAATATTTAGAATTCCTAAGCTAATATAATAATGAGGAAACCTCTAGGTTTCAAAGATCCCAATTCAAATCTAAATATTGGGAAAGGTAGGAAGTAAGTCTCCTGGGTGTAGAATTCATTACAGATGTGCAAACCTTGGTGTGTATGGGACCACACAAAGTCCTTCTCTCACTGAGTTAGAGGCTGGGGAAGAAAAGAGAAGCACTTCTCAAGAAACTCAGTTCTGGCAGGTACACAGTATCTATATCGGATCTCATTAGTCCTTGATGGGTTCCCATGGTAGTTCCCTGAGGTTAACCAGTTGTGACAGGGGAAAGTGATAGCCACATGATTCATGAATGTGTATAACCAAATTGTCCCAGGCAAGGTTCATGGGGTCACATAGAGACCGGTGTCTGAGGTCAGGTTTCAAGCTGCTGCATGTGCTGTCCTCTAAGCAGACAGAAAGTGAAATGGTAAGTGTCAAATGGAATAAACCCTATCCATGATTAAACACCAGTTAAGAAGGAATTTGTAGGGGCATGCGATGAAGCTTTTCCCCCCTTTCTTCTCCTATCACATGAGAATAAACTAGGAGAAAAATAAAAAAGACCACTTTTTTACTTGACTTCATTGAGTGTAGGCTGGTATCATTTAATTTATTTGGATCTGATAGGGCTTTTCAAATTCACAAATGACTTACATGGTTTGTGAATTGATTATTTTAACACTTGATGATTAATGGTAACATTCCATGGTAGAAAGAATTTAGAAGGGGAAATAATGACCCGTGGTGTAAGGCCATAGGCACGTTAAAATCAGAACCTGTACCAATTAAAATAACTTCCTCTTGAATCTCAGATTACCTTGGGAAAATGTATGATATTCTGCACCAGCATTTCAAAACATTTAAACTTCCTTAATGCCTGCCTGATTTAATTCCAAATGCATTATCTCCTATAGACAGAACTTGAGAGCAGGAATTGACTTTCTAAATAGTATGGACCAAATGGGACTTAGTGACTTGCCCAAGCTAATAAGGGGCAAAACCAAACCTAGAATATGAGAATACAGGGCTTTGTTTTCTGAGCAAGGTTACCTTTTTTTTTACCTTTGGTCACCCAAACAGTGTTAAAATTTCAGGTGATACATTTATCCAATGGATTCTATTTCAGACTTACTCAGTCTTAAATTTTACTCCTTTTCTCACAAATAGTAGTACAACAAAAAAAATGTTGATATTGCATTTTCTGCTTTATTTACATGTCACATCACAGGAAGCACATGCAAAATTGAAGAAGTCACTTTTCTGTGATTTTATGGTGTTAGGTTTAGAAATCTTAGTAAAATAGACATGTTTATTATAAACATTCTTGAATTTGTTGAGTAAATCTAATTTTATTATAAGATACTACTGTTCAAGTCAGTAGTAAAAAAACATTTTTCCTATAGGCATTGACTTAGAATAAGCTGAAACCAGATAGAGGCAGACTTACTGAAGTTCAAGAGGCATTGTAGACGTAATTTTAACAAGTTTCTATTTTGATGGTGAAGTTAGTGAACTTTTTGTCCTTAACAGATTCTATTAAGAATGATATATTACCTGAGATTGTTTATTCCAGCATAAGTTTTGCCCTATATTTTCAACTGATATCATAATCGATAGGAAAGTTCTTGGTTTATAATATGAAACAATCCCTTTTATTTTTTAAATTTATTTTTCAATTTTATTTTCAAGTAATAATATTGTGTTTTTCTTTGTATAAGAATTGTGTAATACCCTTTATCTTTTCCCAGAGAATGGAAATCCTATTCATGTTCCATGACTAGGCTGAAATAGTAGTTCTTTCATGAGATATTACTGATTTCTACCCCTCTACTGATATCAGAATAAGTCCATTCCTCTTTATAATTCTGAAGGCTGCTTCATTATACATCTATTCTAGTACTTATTTATTTATTTATTTATTTATTTATTTATTTATTTATTTATTTTAGAGATGGGAAAAGGAGGGAGAAAAAGAGGGAGACGTACATCAACGTGTGGTTGACTCTCTCGTGGCCTGCATTGTGGACCTGGCTCACAACCCAGGCATGTGCTCTGACTGGGAATCAAACCGGCCACCCTTTGGCTCACAGCCTGTGCTCAATCCACTGAGCTACACCAGCCATGGCTCTAGCACTTACCTTAAATCTGCTTTCTGAATTTATTTACTTGTTAAGCACCTACCATGTGCCAGGCACTGTTCAAGACTTAGGGATAGAGGAGTGAACAGACAGTCTTCAGTCTCATGGAGATCATATTCTTGGTGTAGACAGACATTAAACAAGTAAATATTGAGAGGAAGAGAAAACAAGGGAGTTAGAGTGCTGGGGAAAGATGGGTTTCTATTTTTTTTTTATTGGGTGGTTGAGAAGGAGGAATGCCATGCTGGGAATTTGAGCAAAATCTTTAACAAAGGAGGCAGTGAGTTAGGCAGATATCTTGGGGAAGAGCATTCCAAGCAGAGGGAAGCGCAAGTACAAAGGCCCTAAGGTAGGATTGTACTTGGCACTTTTGAGGAATAGCAACTAGGATGGTAATGTGAACTGAGGGGGAAAGCAGAAGAAGATAAGATAGGGCTATGGAAAGGACTTGCATTTTTACTCTGGGTGGGAGGTAAAGTCACTGGAAGGTGTTGAGCTGAGGAGTGACAGAGCTACAGTATTGAGAATAGACTGTGAGCAGGCGAAGGGAGAAGAAGAGATCATGTTGGCTTGTACTGGAAGTAGTGAGAAGTGGTCATATTCTGGATATACTTTAAAGGTAGAGCAGAATTGATGGATTGGACGTGGGGATATCAGAAATCAGGGATGACATCAATGCTTCTCCCTTTAACAGCTGAAAAGATGCAGTTGTCATATACTGAAGTGAGGGAGATGGTGCAAGGAGCAGGTAAGGGGGACAAGATCAGGAATTTTGTTTTGGACTTGTTAATTATTTTTCACTATGGACATGGTCAACAGTGTGGTGAATGGGGAAGTGGGGGTACAAGGGGACTAAATGGTAATGGAAAAATATAATAAAAAAGTTAAAAAAATAAAAATAAGGTTAAATTTAAATATATATTATAAGAGAAAAATGCTCATTAAATTTTCTCCAAGTGACTGCACCTGGAACCTGCATCCAGCTCAAGAAATCAGACACTATATCAGATGCAGAAGTAGAGACTTCAAGTAGGCATTTGAATATACAAGTCTATAGTTCAGGAAAATATAAATTTGAAGCTTGTCAGCAGATAGATGGTTGTTAAAAACCATAAGATGAGATGAAATCACCTAGGAACTACTTGTGAATGGAAAAGAGGTCTGAGGGACTTCTTAGCATTTAAGGAATGCAGAGATGAAGAGGACACAGCAAAGGAGACAGTGAAGTAGCAGACAGTGAAGTACTAGGAAACCCAAGAGAGTGAGAAGACAGATCACTTACTAAGTATAGGGACTCTGCTAAGTATTGGGAATAAAACAGCTAACAAGATCAACTATGTCTCTAGCCTCATGGAGCTTATATCAAGTGGAGTATATAGATAGATAAACAAAAAATCTATCTATTTATTTATTTATCTATCTATCATCTATGAAATATAGACTGTAAAGGAAAAGCATAATGAAAATAGTTATGGGGGGATCTGATTTAGTTAGGAATGATTTCTTCAAGGAAGTGATATATAAGTTGAAGCTTGAAGTATGAAAAGGCATTTTTCCAAGATAAAATTTGAACATTGTATTAATTTGCTAGGGCTGCCATAAAAAAGTGCTATAAAATGTTATGGCTCAGTAAATGAGGAAATTTTGCAAGTTTTCCTTGAGTTCTCACAAAGGATATGTTCTCTGCAAGTAGTGAATGTAATCTTCTACATATATTAAGTTAATATTGTTAATTGTGTCTTTCAAATGCTGTACATTTGAATTTTCAAAATCTCTTTATTATCCTAGTTACCATGAGAAATGTATTCAAAGATCCCACCAAGAGTGGATTTTTCCAGTTTTCCTTGTTCTATTATTTTTTCTTTATGTTTGTCTGTGCCTTTTTCCTTATTGAAAAATAATAAAAATATTATATTAAAAACACAAAATACCATAAGCTGGGTGGCTTAAAACAACAGAATTTTATCCTCTCACATTTCTGGCAGCTAGAAGTTAGAAATCAAGGTGCAGCAAGGCCATGCTTTTCATTATTTTTGGTATACTCCATTATATTTTACACATAATAGACATTTGATAAATGCTTGTTGATCTCAATGGAGTTTTATAAATACCTTGCAGATTGCTAAAAACAATAGTTATTGAAGCCAACAAACATGATCAATCAGCACTGTGTCATGGAGGAATCTCAAGACAGTTTTATCATTATCTTACATGATCCATTAGGCAGACATGCGTTTAGAACTTAGTATCTATCGGCACTGTGGGGAAACAGCAGTGAAGAAGACACAGTCTTACCTGTACGTTGGAATCTTGCAGAGAACACAACAAAAGTCTATCAGAGTACCTTGTGATAATCTGTGTGACAAGGTAAACATGAAAGGATTTCCTGAATTTTGGGAACTTGGGGAAGCTTCCATTGGAAGCATAATTTTTAAAGAAAGTATTCCTACCTAAACTGTGCTCTGAGTCAAATTTGTCCTCTAAAATGGTGGTACGTAGGCTTGGAGGAATGAGGGGGCTGAGGGCTTTGTGCTTTTTTTAAAAAACAAAAAAGGTTTTATTTATTTATTTTGAGAGAGAGGGGAAGGGAGGGAAAAAGAGAGGGAGAGAAACATCAATGCGTGGTTGCCCTTCATGCACTCCCTATTGGGGACCTGGACTGCAAGTCAGGCATGTGCCCTGACTGGGAATCGAACTGGTGACCCTTTGGTTCACAGGCCAGCACTCAAGGCACTGACCCACACCATCCAGGGCAGGCTTTGTGCTTTTGAAATGACCTTGGAGGCTTGTTATACCTTCTACTTGATTATATCCAATGTTTCTGTTACTTCTATCCCTTTGGCTATGGTAGGAAGAACTCTAAGATGGCTTCCAATGACCTTCACCCTTATATAGTCCTCTCCTTTTGACTGTGGTTGGAACCTGAAAATGTGATAAGACATTATTCCTATGCTGATGTTATGTTATATAGCAAAAGGAAGATTATCTTGGGTGAGCCTGACCTAATCAGTTGAGCCCTTTAAAAGTGAGGTGTATTCTTTCACTGGCCGATTTGCAGCACAAAAAGGATTCAATGTACTCTTGTTGACTTGGAGATGAAGGGGTAGGTGTGGGAAAGAATGTAAATGCTTTTCTACGAGCAGAAAATAGCCCCTGATTGAGAACCAACAAGAAAATGGGGACCCCAGTCCTACAGCTGCAAGGAACTCAATTCTGCCAACAATTAGAGTGAGCTCGTAGTAAAATTTTCTCCCTAGAACCTCCTGACAAAAACCCAGCCAGGCCAACACCTTAGTTTCAACAATGACATACCCTGAGCAGAAAATCAGCCATGCTATGCCTGACTTCTTAGCTACAGAACTGTGAGATACTAAATTTGTGGTTTTTTAAGTGGTTACATTTGTGGTCATTTCTTATCTAACAATAGAAAACTAATATTAGGGTTTTTACTCTGGAGGGCTGGCTCAGCAATAGTGAAAACGATTTTTTGTTGCTCATTATTCAGGAGAAGTGAGGAAGGTACAGCACTAATTTGCAGAGCAGGAGAATAACTTCATTATCAGAGATGCCTCTTATCACTGGAGATGATACTGACTTGAATCTGCATAATAAACCTAATTAAACAACCCTTATCTACCATTATCCCCCCCATATTTACATTTCCATAATTTACTGGCCCTAGGAGCCCACATCCCTTTTCCTTTGTCTAGTCACTTTCCCACAATTTATCACATATTTTGGTTGTTAAAATGGTATATAAGACCATGGATCTAACTACCATTTATGAGTTTTCACTTATTTTTTTGTATAGCTTCTCCTGCCACACATAAAATTAAATACATCAATTAAATGTGCACAGCTGTTTCTCCTACACACTGCCTTTTGTCAGTTCATTCACAGGCTCCAGTCACTGAACCTAAAAGTGGAGAGGAAAAAAATTTCCCCCACAGTGATAATAACTATTATGAAGAAAATAAAAGACAGTATTGGGAAGATTGAGGAAGCTGACTTTAGATAAGATAGTTAGGGAAGACTCTGCTGAGCAGAAGACATCTTAGTAAGATAAAAAGGCCCAGGCCATACCAAGATCTCAGGAAATGCATTATAGGTAGGGAGAATAGCAAGCAAAAAATTCCTGAGTTGGACATCAGCCTGAAGTATTCAACAGACAAAAAGGACACCAGGATGGTTGGAACGTAGTGGATAAAGGAAAGAGTTCAACTAGATGAGGTCAGAAATGTTGAGAAGGGCCAGACTATGCGGGATGTTATAGACCAATGGTTTCCAAGCTTGAGAATCAGCTGAAGGGTCTCTTAAAGTACAGCTTCTTGGACCGCATTCCTGGAGGTTCTGATTCTGGGGATCTGGAGTGGGTCCAAGAATTTGCATCTTGGAAGGATTTGAGTTCTTATCCTACATTGCTACTACTCGAATGAAGCCATTGATGTCACTGGTCCTCAATTTCTTACTTGAATATCAAACATAGAAATAAAAACTTCCACTTCCACTCAAGATGGTGATGTAGGCAAACATGGCTCACCTCTTTGCACATCCACATCAAAATTAAAACTAAAATATAGGAAAACCATCACTCAGGAATGTTAGAAATAGAGTTGAATGTCTGAAAACTATGGAACTGAAGAAACCACATGCATCCAGACTGGTAGGAGGGGCATGGACACAAAATGGGCTGGCCCCACACCCACATGGATAAAAATTCAGAAGGGGTATCTCGGGAGCGAGGAGTCCCAGCCCCACACCAAGCTGCCCAGCCCAGGGTTCCAGTGCCAGGAAGATAAGTTCCCACAACTTCTGGCTGTGAAAACCAGCAGGGATTGAGTTGGTGGAGGAGGTTGCTGGAGCCTTAAGCAGTTCCTTTCGGTGAACTCACACACACTCACCTACTCAAACTCTCTCCCTCTGAGTGCCAGCACCAGGATGACAGCTTGAAGGGCACCAGTGGTATACAGGGAGAAACTGAACAGTCTGGCATCAGGGTGAGGAGAGGCCATTGTTCCTTTACTGAGCCCTTCCTACACGGAGCTGGTAGGCTGATGCCATATCTGAGGTTCCATCAACACTGCTAACACTGTGTGACTCACTTTGGAGAGCCACAGAGGCTCCACCCCACCTAATTTATGGGCCCACCCTAGCTGCTTTTCCACGAGAATAGCTGGGCTTAGCTCCTAAATCCTATCAAACAAGCAACAGCTGGCTTCAGTGAGCCCTAGTGACAGCCAGATTAAAGTCACAGCTTGGCTTCACCTGGCAATCTCCAAGCTCAGCACACGTAGCATCCATCTCAGATTGCTTTATAGCTCAGGACAAGGGCAAAACACAGGTTGGGGCTGATCTTGGCCTGACTCACCCAGGAAAATCCAGGGGCCAGCCCACCTAGTGGACAGCTACAGACCACATTGGAGCACCAACACCCTGCCCTTTCATAGCTGATCCTCTGCAGAGGGTGGAGGTTGGTGGTCAGTGGTCAAGCCAGTCTTTGCAGCTGACTGGCCTGGGTAAATCCCTCCCTTTGGTCTGCCAACAGCAACCAAGGCTCAACTATAAGAGGAGGGAGTACTCAGCCCAACAAAAGGGCACACCTTGAATACCCAGCTTGGGTGATAGGGGAGGCTGTACAACTGGACCCTACAGGACACCTACTACATTAGGCCATGCTACCAAGATACGGAGTCAAAGTAGCTCTGCCTAATAAATAGAAACAAACACAGGGAGGCTGCCAAAACAGGGAGACAAAGAAGCATGGTCCACATGAGAGAACAGATCAAAACTCCAGAAAAAGAGCTAAACAGAATGAAGATAAGCAATCTATCAGATGCAGAGTTTAAAACATTGTTTATAAGGATGCTCAAAGAACTTAAGAAGGACCTCAACAGCATAAAAAAGAACCAGTCAGAAATGAAGGATACACTAATTGAAATAAAGGAGAATGTACAGGGAAACAACAGTAGACTGGATGAAGCTGAGAATCAAATCAATGATTTGGAACATAGAGAGCTAAAAAACAACCATGCAGAACAACAAGAAGAAAAAAGAATCCAAAAAATTGATGATAGTGTAAGCAGCCTCTGGGACTACTTCAAGAGGTCCAACCTTTGCCTCAGAGATGCCAGAAGGAGAAGAGAAAGAGCAAGAAGTTGGAAATCTATCTGAAAAAATAGTGAAAGAAAACTTCCCTAATCTCGTGAAGGAAATAGACACGCAAGTCCAGGAAGTACAGAAAATCCCAAACAAGATGGATGCAAAGAGGCCTACTCCAAGACACATCATAATTAAAAGACCAAAGGTCAAAAATAAATACAGACTCTTAAGAGCAAGAGAAAAAAAGTTAGTTACTGGAAGGTTGTTCGATGGGAGGGGGAGATGGAGAATGGGTGAAGAGGTGAGGGGATTAAGAAGTACAAATAGGCCCTGGCTGGCGTAGCTCAGTGGATTGAGCGCGGGCTGCGAACCAAAGCATCGTAGGTTCGATTCCCAGTCAGGGCACATGCCTGGGTTGCAGGCCATGATCCCCAGCAACTGCACATTGATGTTCCTCTCTCTCTCTGTCTCCCTCCCTTCCCTCTCTAAAGAATAAATAAAATCTTTAAAAAAATGCCCAAACCTAAAAAAAAAAAAAAGAAGTACAAATAGGTTGTTACAAAATAGCCATGGAGGTGTAGAGTGCAGTGTAGGAAATGGATTAGCCAAAGATCTTATACGCATGACCCATGGACAAGAACAAGGGTGGGGGCATTGCTTGAGGGAGTCAGGGGTGCTGGGTGGAGGGTGCAAAGGGGGAAATCAGGACAACTGTAATAGCATAATCAATAAAATATAATTAAAAGAATAAAAACTACCTAGGGTGTTAAATAATCTCATATATGTGATAGAACTGAGAAAATTTAGTCTTATGATTGTTAAGAAAGATTACATTTATGGGTTTTCAACAATGGATACCATAAATATAGTTGTGGGATGTAGTAAATGAAAAGACACAAGTAAAGAAGGAGGAGGCATGGAGAGTTGCAGGTGAATATTATTTTTTAACATTAAATTGAAGTTTAAAATTTGTTAAATTGAGAGTCCAGCTTGGGCCTTTTCTCAATTTCAGTGTCTTTGGCTATACTTTGCTTATGTGTTTTTTGGTTGATTCGGTTCCTGTTAATGGTGAGATCATATAGTATTTGTCTTTCATCGCTTGGCTTATTTCACTTAGCATAATGCTCTCCAGTTCCAACCATGCTGTCACAAAGGGTAGGCGCTCCTTCTTTTTTTCTGCTGCATAGTATTCCACCTTGTAAATGTACTATACTTTTTTGGTCCATTCATTTACTGATGGGCACTTGGGTTGCTTCCAGCAGTGGACTATTGTAAATTGTGCTGCTATGAACATTGAGGTGCATAGGTTCTTTTGGATTGGTGTTTCAGGGTTCTTAGGATATAATCCTAACAGTGGAATTGCTGGGTCAAAAAGCGGATCCATTTTTAGTTTTCTGAGGAAATTCCATATTGTTTTCCACAGTGGCTGTACCAATCCGCAATCCACCAACAGTGCACTAGGGTTCCCTTTTCTCCACAACCTCTCCAACATTTATTGTTTGTTGATTTGTTTATGATGGTCATTCTGACCAGCAAGAAGTGTTATCTCATTGTGGTTTTAATTTGCATCTCTCTGGTGACTAGTGATACTTAGCATCTTTTCATGTCTCTGGACCCTCTGTCCTCCTTGGAGAAGTGTCTGTTCAAGTCCTTTCCCATTTTTTAATTGAGTTGCTTATCTTCTTAGAGTGGAGTCATGTGAGTTCTTTATATTGACTTTGATCTTTTGAGAAATAATTGAAAAGGGAACCAACCATATGGGAAAACATATTTGCCAATGATACCTTGGACAAGGGTTTGATCTCCAAAATATATAAAGAACTTATATGACTCCACTCCAGGAAGACAAACAACCCAATTAAAACATGGGCAAAGTATCTGAACAGACACTTCTCCAAGGAGGACATACAGAGGGCCCAGAGACATATGAAAAGATGCTAAGTATCACTAGTCACCAGAGAGATGCAAATTAAAACCACAATGAGGATTTGGGAAGATGGCGGCCTTGTTGGAAGAATCATGATCCCCTTTCCCAGTGTACGGGGGAGAATTTGGCCAATCTGAGGAGGAACAGAGCAGGAGACCACCAATATCACAACATTTATGAAAACAGGACATTAAAAGTTATCCAGACATTGAATAAAACGGACCGTAAGAGGACGGCTTCAGGATAATAAGAGCCCTAGGAAAGGCTCGGAGAGCAGGCTCAGAGCTCCTGGGTCTGTCCCAGGGCACCCGGGAGAGCAGAGTCGCTGCTCCCTTCCCAGACAACAAGGGTTTAGAAGCAGAAGCGCAGGGGTTGTGGACACCCACGAACTTCCCGGGGAAGAGTGTGTACCCGTCTGTCGGACCAAGGGAGGCCTTGCTGTGCGCCCTCGCTCCCAACCCGGTGAGTGTGTGGTTTTGGGGAAGACTGAGACACCACGGCCATGAACAAGGGAAGGGTTTCCGGAGCTGGGGTGATTTCGGGCAGGTGCGCGCCCCACCGGGATACCTGACTCTAAAACGGGGAACCCAGAAAGGACGCAGTGGTTTGTGGGTTCCTGGGGCCCACAGCGGTGGCAAAGGAAAGTGGGCGTCCCCTCCCAAACTCCAGAGAGTGCACCGTGAACACGGAGGAGAGGCGGAGGAGAGGTGGGTGCTTCCCACGAACATAGAGCCCACCAGGGGCGGGGAAGCGCTCCACTCCTCACAGTCCCCAGAGAGTGGGAGAAGAGGCGGGCGCTTTGCTTAAAGTAGAGCCTGTGGTGGCGAAGTTGGGGGAGGGGCGCGACCCCTTGCCATCTCCAGAGCTTGTGCCCTGAGCCTAGACAGCGATCATTTCTGGGGAAAGCTGAGTTCTGACTTAGAAGTGTGAAAAGCATTCTAACCGCCCCTCAGCCTATGTGAGCTAGCAGAAGCAGAAAAACTGCTTTGGCCAGTTAGAAACCAACAAGAGGTTTTTTTTTCATTTTCTTTCCCTCTGTGTGTGTGTGCCTGCACGTGGTTTTTTTCTTTTTTTTTATCTCTTTCCCTCTTCTTTTCTTTTTATTCCCCTTATCCTGCTGTTGTTGTTTGATTGTTTGATTTTATCTTGTTTTTGTTTATTAAGCAACTTTTTATTTTTTAACTCTTATTATTTTTATATCTCTCAGTTCCTTATGTTTCTCTTCCATCCATCCTAGTGCTATTACTTCAACTCCAAATCTATCTCTCCTGCAATTCATTTACTGTTTGTTTGTTTGTTGGTTGGTTTATGGTTTTTTTTGACTGCAAATTACTGCAAATTTATAGTATCTTTTTCTTTCTTTTCTGACATTTTTTATTTTAATAGTATTTTGGTATTTTTTTTCTTTCTGTATAATCTTCTTTGCTTGGCTAGTTATACTGTCGTTTCATAGGTTCCCCCTGTTATCTCATTCACAGTGTGTTGATAATTTACTGCCCCTCACTTGGGTTCCATTAGCACACCACTCAAGATTCTATACTCCTTATTCTTGTTGTCTAGATCTCAGAGAATCCGTCACAAGATTGTTGCTTCAATATTACTGTAAATAAGACTTATTCCATACACTTGTAAATACAACTTAACACCCCTCCCAGATCCCAGCTCACTTCGAAACTCTCTAAACTCTATTAATGTAGGGGTTATATCAATACTTTTACACACTAGTCCTATTTACTATTCTTTATTCCCACCTTATCTCAGAATCTAACCTCCCACAGCCTCACAGCTTTCTAGATCCAACTAACAACCCTTTCCTCCCCAATAAGAGCCTTATCTTCTTTCCATACTTTCTAAAACGTGGAGAGTGGGGGGGAAGATCATGGTTAACACTATACGTAGCCAAAGGATCTCCTATCTCTTCTCTACTGGCTGCTACTGTAAATATCATAGAATACTGGCTTGCTGTCTTAACCCATTTTGCCTTACTCCTCCAAATGATCACAAAAAAGAGTAAGGGGAAGCTGTGAACACCAAGATACCTGAAAGAGACTATACCACTAAATCTCACAGGTATTCTACCACAGAAGTTCATACCATAAATACAGGGAACCACAACAGATCAATTTAAGAAACAGAGGTTAAGAAGAAGAGTCTCAGGAACAATGAGAAGACAAAGAAACAATCTGCAAATGAAGGAAAAGGATGAAGCCTCAGAGGGAATGCTAAATGACATAGAAGCAACTCAACTATCAGATATTGAGTTCAAAACAATGATTACAAGGAAGTTCAACGAGCTCACAATAAGCTTCCAGAAACTAGAGGGAAGCTACACTGAGCACACTGCAAACTATATCAATATGAAAAAGAAAATAGAAACTCTCAACAAAGGCCAAGAGGAAATAAAGAATACAATTTCTGAACTGAAGAACACAGCAGAAGGAATGAAAAGTAGGATTGATGAAGCAGAAGATCGGATCAGCGAATTGGAGGACAAAGTAGAAAAAAACATCCAGAAAGAACAAGAAAAGGAAAAGAGGCCCAGAAAAAATGAAGAGGGATTAAGAGAAATGCAAGACAATATGAAACGTAATAATATCCGTATAATAGGGATACCAGAAGGAGAAGAAGATGAGCAAGGGATAGAAAACCTACTTGACAAAGTAATGAAGGAAAACTTCCCCAATTTGATGAGAGAAAAAGTCACACAAATCCAGGAAACACAAAGAGTTCCAATCAAG
>PVIA01013272.1:0-33038 GCA_004024845.1 Tonatia bakeri | reverse complement strand
CAGAACACACAGTGTGTAGTTAGCGAGGTTTGCAAGCGCGCACCTCAGCATCTTACAGAGTGATTTCATCTTCAGACTGAACATGGAGTGGATTTCATAGGTTCATGTCAACGACTACTGATGACATGGAAATCATGTGCTAACAGGTCATCTGCAAGTCCTGGGTCAGATGGAAACAGGGAATTCATGTTTAATCACTAACAGTAGCTAATGGACAATTATTTTCTTGTTTGAACCTCTCTTTGGCATTTCTGTAATGTGCCTCCTAGAATCATACTTTTCTTTTTCTCCCTTTCCACCCCCAACTTTCACCAATAAAAGAGTGCTTTGGCAGCTATAAACCTCTCTAGTAAAGAATGCTCTCTTACAGTAAATTCACAGCATCTCAATAGTTCCAATTCTCTGCAGTCTCCGGATCTCTGCAGATCTTAAGTTTTAGAACCTTGTGCAAAGAATAAGAGTATAGCTAATGAAATAAGAACATGAGAGAATAAAAGCATTTAAAATGTCACAAACCTCACTTGTCAATTAGGGACAATACAGTTCTCAGAATGCCAAGTCCAGCTATGTGACCCTACCATCGCGGGAGGAGCAGTCCGGTCGGTCTGGTTGGTCTGGTGGGTCCAGTCGGGGGTTGGTGTCCTCATCACAGATACCGCCTGCACTGCAGCCCTCTCAGCTCCTCGGGAAATGGAAAGGCCAAGCATCTAGCCCTGTATAGAGAAGGAAGGCACTGCCACCTACAGGTTGCAAAATGAGGGACATCATAAATTAATTTGTAGAAAAAATTATTTTATTAATGTAACATTTTCATAACCTTAAAAACCTCAAATTTATCTAGTTTATCCTCCTGTCTTTGGGCAAATCTGCTACTAAATATGCAAGAACTTTTAACTGAGATTAGAGAAGCTCAAATCTCAGACAATTAAAATCTAACCAAAGTCAGACTCGCCCTGAAAGAAGTGGGAATTAGGCTGGACTTGGCACAGGGTGAGTAGTGAAGGGGTGGTGGGTAATTGCCTACCATGCGCTCTTTAAGCTCAAAATGCTCCAGGCCTGTTTCCTCATTTGTAAACTGAAATAAGGTATTAGATCACCAGTTCTCAGAGTGAGGTGCCTGGACCAGTGTCATCGGCACCACCTGGGACTTGCCTCAGACTACTGAACGGGAACCCCAGGGGGAGAACCCAGCAATCGGGGACTGTGGCATACACAAATGGGAGAATCACTGGATTAGATTAGATGATCTAGAAATAGCCAGCGTGCATCCCTACAGTGAAGTCACCTGCAGTTCCACCACCTGTCTGTGGAGGAGCTGAATTGCTGGAAGATTGACCTTGGTGTGGAACAGGGCATTGGGGAAAAGTTGGAGCTGAAGGAGCAAGTTCACTGCTGTACTGAATGGGCGTGTGGCCATTCATGGACCATCTCAGTGGTCAACTGCTTGTCTGAAAACTACTGTTCCAACAAACCCGCCCCCCAGCCCCCGCAGTCCATCACCACATACAGGTACCGGGCCAGCTCTCTGCTTTGCCAGTTTTTCACTGTCAAAATTAATGTCTTCCAGGAGGCTAACCTCCAACTACTAAATGCAATCCTTCAAGACCCAGGTTTTTCTTTCTCCTTCACAAAGACTTATGAACTGTAGTAAGTCCATATTTTTCTCTTACAACAGGGTGGGGCAAAGGTAGGCTCACCATTGTGAGTATGCAAAACACAGTTATTGTATTGTTATTGTTATTGTCTTGTATTGTTATTTATTAATTATTGTATTATTTGCTCACAAACAACTGTAAACCCACTTTTGCCCCACCTCGTGTGTGAGTCCCTCTGACCTTTGACTTTCGTAGCAGAAAATTTGTCACTTAATGACAGGTCATCTTGGAGTGTTCTCAAATTGTTTGCCGTGATGATCTCATCTTACTCACCAGATTTCCCTGAGGAGTTTTGCTTATATCGCTCATATACTCACCACTAGATTTCTGGCCAGTTTCCATCATGGCTCTGGCACAAACTGGTGTTTAACAAATTGTTGCTGATTGGCTTGATGTGGGTTCTCTGAAAATATCAATTTGAGTCTTTGAATGGACTTTAAGCCATCACAGTTTCCCCACTCCCTCCCCCATTGCACTCCTGAATGATTCTGCAAAAGGCTTGTGTTGCCTTCAAAAATAACTGAAACCCACAGAAAAACAGCAGAACTTAAAGAGCTCAGGTGGTGAGGGTTCATAAGCATTGTATTAGATCCACATGTGCAGACCAATGGGATAATCGCAACTCAAAATTCCTCTTTTAAGGGGCATTTATCAGGCAGTTAAAATAAAATTAAAACCACACTGAATAAAAATGTGAATCATCCTTTTGAAGAAAATGTAATACAAGTTATGCTTGGATGTAGTTAGCGCTAGGAAAGAAACTCAGATACCAACAGTCACTTCTGGTATTGTGACTATACAGTCACTTGTCCAGTTATTATTGAAAACCTTCTTGAATTTGTTCTGGTTTCCTTTCAATAGTAAGCAGCAAACTGAGGACAGGCTAAGGTGGCCTTTGGCTGACAGAGCTGCTGTAGTTTGGTGCTATTTTGAGATAGGTTCATGTGTTGCAAACAAGAGTCAGGGACCTTAAATTATCCCAAGCCCCTTCCTTTCACTTAGAAAATGTGAAATCTGAGTATATCAGAAACTGTCCATTTCCAGTTAGCCTCCCAGCACCTAGCCCAGCTCTTATACATAGCAAACCTTCTATGAAACTGAATTAGGCACAACCCCCTCTCCCCCGCTAATATCCATAGTTATTTGGGGACAAGACTAAATAAAGTTGATTCTACCACTCTAAAATGTTGTTTATACAATTTCCATTTGTTTATCATAAAGAGGTGACTTTGAAAAGAACAAAAAAGGCGCAGGTTCCAAGTTTGCATCTTCACTGAAAAACAAACCAACGTCATTCCAAGGGATTCAGACTGGTTGGTATTCTTAAGATTCGTTGGGAGGTTGGTTTCGGACGGTTGTGTGTTTTGCAAAGATCCACAAGTTATAACTCAGTGCAGTACTCCTGAGTGAGCTCTCTTCAGTGTGCTACATTCTAAATGGCCTAGAATTAAGAGATGTGCTCAGCACAGTCCAGAACAGCTGTCTGCAGCTGCATAGCAGAGGTGGTGGCATTTCAAAGGAGCAAGCCAGTGAAAAGCCCTTTATTGTCCAATGGCAGAGGACCAGGCTGTAAAGTGTATTGTGTGCCTGGGAATCCTTTGAGATAAAAGGTGCGGAAGAAGGAGAATGGACTCTTTCAGCTTCAGGGAGGGCAGAACAGAGGCCGTCTTCATGGGGTGGAAGAGGGCACTGGCAGCAGGGCCTCATGGGTGCAGAGACCCTCTTGCGGCTCCTCTGGGTGGCTCTGAGTGCAGACATATAAAGGCATTGCTGAAGAATCACTGCCCTGTTGCCAGACGCTTATGTGGTCCCCCTGAAAGGCATTTTCTGTGCTCCCACAAGACAGAAGGGCAGAGTTCTCCCTGAGGAGCAGAGCAGTGGGGACCACACAACTGGAGGATTCGTGTGCCATGCCCAGAACTTTGCCTTTGCCCACTGCTTCCCAGGTTACAGGAGCTTTCAGAGGCAGACCTCCTGTAAATCCCGAAACAGCTCTGGGAGTCATGCAGCACAGGTATTAATACTCCGATGTGGTAGATGAGGAAAATGAGGTCCAAGAGCTTAAGTGATTTGCCCAAATTTAGGTAGCAAATGAATTGGGAGATTAGGGACCAGAGCTCACATCTTATTATCATTGTTAAAAGTTCTTCCTCTACCACCTGTAGGCAGCTTCTCAGAACCAGCCTTTCAGCATAACCTGGAACCCGGAGCCACGTGGCCCTGCGGTCCGGAAAGGCCGCCTTACCACTGGCCCGCATTCCTGCCCACTCTTGGCCCCGTCTTCTCTCCACTCCAGATCAAATGGCAGTTTATCACAGGACACTCTCAGGGAGCTGTGAAGGAGGTCAGGACATGAACTTGGCAGGACATGGAAACTATCGTGGCAGCAGCAAAAGCACACTGCTATCCTCAAAAGGGTGGTAGTCCTCTTAAAGTAAAGTGCCCAGCCTCCACCCCCAACACCCAGGGCCTTGTGGAGCTCCTCAGATTCTCAGCAATGGCCAACCGGAAGTCAAACCAGGCTGCTGGAAGCTCCCTTTGAAGGGGCTGCAGAGCACCGGCTCTAGTGCGCCGTAACAAAAAGGAACTTCACAAATAAAGCAAAAGTAGTTCAAGATGTTCCACATCTCCAGGCCAGCGGCCTCCAAAAACACTACAAAACTTCAGAATGCATGAGAGAAAATAGCCTCATCAAAGGGGACTGTCCCTTCCTTGATGAGACCTTACAGTATTTTTGTACCAGCTGCTTCCTGAAAATGCAAAACCTGAATCACCCTGACTCCTGGGGGCCAAACAGCACCAAACAGCTGTGGGGCTGGGGACAGGTTCCTTGTTCTTAAGATGGACGCGTGCTCTACATGCTCCACAGAGGGTGTGTGTGTGTGTGTGTGTGTGTGTGTGTGTGTGTCTTGTCGGACAAGGAACACTACTTGCAAAGGTGCTCTTTATAATACAGAGAACCTGACTGTTTTTGCTGATTAGAAATAGCACAAGTTCCTTTGATTTCACTCATATGTGGAATCTAATGAACAAACCGAACTAACAAAACAGACTCATAGATACAAAGAACAGACTGACAGCTGTCAGAATGAAAGGGGGTTACAGGTTGGGTGAAAAAGGTGAAGGGATTAAGAAAAAACCCTCACAGACACAGACAGAATTATGGTAGTGACCAGAGGGAAACGGGGGAGGGGAGAGGTCGGAGGTGGCAGAGGAGAGATGAACATGATGGAAGGAGACCTGACTGGGGGTGGTGCTCACCAGATCAGTGTGCAGACGATGCGTGATAGAGCTGTACACCTGAAACCTGCATAATTTTAGCAACCAATGTCACTCCACTAAGTTCAATAAAAAAGAAAAAAGAAATAGCTCAAGGAAAATCTACATCACCTAAAAAGGTAGGCCAAAGGACATTTGTCTCATTTCCATTTCAGTTTTTAAAAATTACATAGAGTCCTAATTTGCACACTTTAACTGGTATCAGAAACACCTGGGGGGCTCATTGCTCATTGCTAGACCCCTCCCCCAGAGCTTCTGACTCAGTAGGTCTGGGGTGAGACCTGAGAATTTTACACTTCTGACAAGTCCCCACGTGATGCTTGACCACTGGTCTGAAGGTGGCGGTTGGAAAACTACTGACACAAGGAATTAAAAAAAAAGAAAAGAAACTGGAGAAGCAAACTTGCTTAGAAAGTTACCCCATTTAAGGGCTATAAAGCAGCCTGGGTTGTTAAAGTCCATGTAAACTCTGGGTGACTTTGGCGATGGAGCATGGCAGTTGCCACCTTCTCAATGACACTGCCTACAGTGCTGCAATCTGTTCCCAGTTTAAAGGAAGAGGGTGAGTGCTCTGCACGCGCTGAGCTCAATAAACCTGTCGTCCACCGGCAGCTCTGCACCTGGAGCTGAGGTGATGCGGTGCTTACAGGTTTTCGAGGACTTTGTGAGGACCATTGCTGCTGCCTCCACTTTGCAGGGAAATTTGTCATGAGCCACTATTCTAAACGCCACTCAAAAGCCAGTTCTAGGCAAAATGACAAGTTAGACCTTCATTATTCTTCAACTTTCTGAGTGCCTCGTCTCTCCGCTTTCCATAAAAAACTGATTCAATCTCTCATCTCTCTTTTTATCTCTTTATCCCTTCCTTAAACTTCCCTGCCCTGAGCCAGTGATTCTCAAATGTAATGATCCCCTAAATTACCTGGAGGGTTTTTAAAAATATTTTTTATTTATTTTTAGGGAGACAGTAAGAGAGGGAGAAAGAGAGAGAAACACTGATGTGCAAGAGAAATATTGATCACTTGCTTCAGGCAGGCCCCTACCAGGAACCCTCTTGCCCGCCACTCAGACACATGCCCTGACAGGGAATCAAATCGGTGACCTTTCGGTTTGCAGGATGATGCCCAACCCACTGGACCACACCAGTCAGGCTACCTGGAGGTTTTGTTAAAAATGCAGGTTCTTATTTACTAGGTCTGATTTAATGGGGCCTGAGACTCTGCATTTCCACCCAGCTCCCAAGGGACGATGACGCTTCTGCCTCCCAGACTGCATTCTTGGTAGTGAGACATTAACTAAGTCCAGGCTCCTCACCATTATCTGTAACTCCCACCTCTCATTCCCTAGCTACCCTTCCGTTAGATGAGACTGAATGCTAATAAAAAATCATACCTGCTACTGTTAGATGTGAGCTTAGCAACCATTACCTCTCCTGGTAACATGCTACAATGTACAGGACTTTGGAGGCCCACTTGGGGATGATACAGGAGGGATTTCCAGTGCAGGGACTGGCCACTCAGGGGAAATTTTGGAGTCAGAACATTTCTTATCGTTTCCTCTGGTATGGGCCTAACCTTCATTTATGGAGAAAGGAATCAATCCCTAAGGTAAATGTACTGACCTGATTATTTATTTATTTGCAATTTATATCTTATTTCTTTCTAAAATGGATTTAAAGCAATAAGATCTGATTTAGGATCCACCTATCTAACTAGTATGATTACATGCAAAATTTCCTGCTGTGTTTTCAATTGTCCTCTTTTTTATGAAGGAGGAAGGGGGGCGGGCGGAAAGCTGCCCTTTCCCCCAGCTTTCCTACATGCAAGCACTCAGCCATTCTTTTACTTCTCAGCAAATTCATTATATCAGATCAAATTCTCAATTGTGCTCTTCCTGTTATTTTATCTGAAAAATGCCAGCTCAAATCAAAATAACCTATTGCCAAGAGTCAAATGAGAAAGCTGATTTATCAATAATTTATGGAGTCTTCTTTGACCCTTTGTTCTCCCTTGTCCCTTTACCATATCTGTCACAACATACTGTCTGTTCTGCCTTTCACGTTTCTCTCAAATTCTCTCTAACCTCCCGCACTGCCATGCCTACCAAACAGTCCAGCCCCCAGGACTCACATCAGAATATCATTATTGGCAACCTGGTTTGGACCAGCCACTCTGCTAAGAGTCCCTACTGCAGTAACTCTTCTAGCTCTCACTGTAGATCATAGGTGTTGTCATTACACCCATTTGACAGGTAAAAAGTTCAAGGCCTACCGAGACATATGGACACATATTTCTGCCTAAACAAAGCTTCATTCCCCAAGCACCCTGACTTCAGGGATGGCGTCTTCCTCCCAAAGCACAGAAAGAACCCAGAGGCTGGCCGCTCCGAATGTGACCAGAGCATGCGGAGGTATATATATGACAGGGTGAAGCTGAGGGATGCTCCCTTCTAGGAAAACAACGTCGGTGAGGAAAAAAATTAGCACAGTTAAAAACTGCAACTGTGCTACACTCCCCTCACATCTATAGTTTCATTCGATGTTTCGGCCATTCCTGTATCACTCCCTTTCCATTCCTCCTCTGAGTGACTTCGTGCTCAGCCTTCGTGTGTGGCATGGCTGGGGAACTCAAGTGCAGCAATGGCGGGTGCCTAAATGGAGGGTTGGTCCATGCCTTTGGAACAGCTGCTTATTCCTGGGCTTCCTGAGTCAAGTCTAAACCCTTCTGCTGCTTTTCAACGTCCTTCCTAGCCAGGGCCCACCTTCCCAATCCAACTTGATTTCCCTTGCCAATAATATCCCATTAACCCAGGCCCACACTTCCATCTTCATAAAAGGGCTCATGTAGATTTGTCACAAGTAACTAATTTGTCATAATTTCTAAGCATATTATATCCCTGGGACAGGGCTGGAAGAATTAATCTCTGGGCCCTTGAAGATATTTCCTTGCCTTGCTGTTATCACAGGTAAATGGAGTGATTCATTGGCCTTCGTGAGAAACGCCCGACTGCCAGTCTTAGAAGACACTGCTGTCACTATGAAGCAGCAAGTCAATATTCAAAGAAAATTGAGCTCTCTTCCTTTCTAAACTCCATAGCACTTGGGTTTTATAATTCTCACAGCCTTTATCATTCAGAGGTTTGTACTGTGGCAGTTGTAGATCTCTGTCCCTAACTGTGCCTGGAACTAGGCAGATAATCCATAATTGTTTGTTTTTACTGAAACTTAGCTTTTCTTTCTCCTTTAAAAAAAACAACATTTGTTGACCACTTTTCTCATTCCAGACAAGGGGCTAAATAATTACATATCCCACTGAATTACCTCCCTGAAGCCCCAGTACACACTTTTGCGGTAGGCACCACTCCTGCGTCTGCAATCTTGACTCACAGGGGCACTCACTCCCTCGCTCCTGTTCTTCCATTCTTTTGGTGCCTGACAGAGTAACTGAGGCCTTCAAAGTGACAGAATAACACAGTTCACTTCAACAACAAGAAATCTAAATTAACCTCTTCAACTTGCCTCCAAGTGTTTCTCTGGGTGGGGTCCTCAGAAACACCACATTCACAGATATATTGGGCCAGAATTTCTGTGGGTGATTTAACATACAATTAAAATGCATATTTCTGGGCTCCACCTCAGATCTACCTGGTCAGAAACTTTGGGATAAGGTTTAAAGCACCTTAGGTGGTTTTGATGCACACGTAAGTTTGAGAAACAATCTTAGGCTGAGTCTGGGTATCAGTCAGGATAGGTTAGGTATGCTGTAGTAACAAACTGCCAACACCTCATTGACGAAATGCAGGAGAGTTACTATGTCACTCGTACAAGATCTGCTGCGAATGTGTGTAAGTCTCCAGGGAGTTGTCTCCCGTGTGGTGACTCCACAGTGCGGGCTAAACTAACTGAGCTAGTGGTGCCTCCATTTCAACACAAAGCTTGATGGAGGGTGTGCTGTGTCAGAAGACGGGAACATGCCTACAGAGGAATCTGTGAACAATATGCCGTGTTCACAATCTTCAGGGGGAGAAAGGAGAATTAGAAAAATAAGTGGTTACCAGTAAAATCTACCTTAGGCAAGGTTGTGTATAAGTCCCCATAAGCATGCTCCCCTCTTTTAGGAAGCCTTAACTTGTTCTCTAGTTTAATGAAATCATAGGGCAACAGGTAAGAAGAGTAGGAAAATTAATATTTACATCGTCCAGGTCCAGTTCAGGAGCATTTCAGACCTCTGGACAGGAGAGCCAGAGCAAAAGCCAGTGGTCATTTGCCTCACTGTCTTCTTTTCTTCATGTTTCTAAGTCACAAAAAAATGCACCATAGGTAGAATTTTCACCATGAAGGAAAGAGGCAAATATTGCTCAAGAACCCCAAAGGAAGCAGCCTGACACTGCATACTTACTGGAAGCCCTTCTAGACCCTGGAGATGACGTGAGGATGGCTCTCGTGCAGGACTTGGGATTGGACTGCCCATTCGTATCCTTTATTCTTTCCCCTCTCCCCCTTCCACCCCAGGGTTTTTCTGCTTCTTGCTTTACCAGGGAGCAAGCAACTTTGCGCAGTTTCTTCTCCCCTTGAAGAAAGCACAGAAGCCCTCTTGTTTGATGGTTACAAATAAGAAATAGCCACAGGTCAGTATAATGATGAGGAGAGGCAGTGTAAGGAAGAAAACCTGCCTTAGGAAAAAGCCCAATAAAGTGGAGGTCACATAAAGTCATATGTTGATCTCCCTAATTGTTTTCTCTCTCTTCTGGGAGGAAGGAACCATGTGTCCTCTGGCTAAGCAGAGGCTGGATGAAGGAGAGGATCAGTGAACAGAAGACAGAGGCCGACTGTGTTCCCAATTACATCTCAGGAGGAAGCCAGAGACTCCAGAATAGTGACTATAAGAACCTTGAAAGGACCTTAGCAAGGTCTGTAAGTTTGTTATTTTTCTTCTTCCCATATAATAAATGGCACCCCATGCTTTGGCCAGACTTGGATGTACTATGTGTGTATGGATATATGTGCATACTAAAACATTCTCTGAGAAAGGAAGAAAGGGGCCAGGAACTAGTGTGACTGGAAAAGGGGCCTTGGTTGAACCCTGGGACAGGTTCAGTAGCATTTTCCATGGGAAGCTGAAGTTGCAAAACATTGTGAAATTGTAACATTCCCTTCCTTCTATTTTTCAGGGTGGGTTTCTCTAAGTAGCCTCTTCAGTAAGTGTATGTTACCCTTTTCTCGGTGAGGGAGTAAAAATAAGGTTTAATGGTGGGCAACTAGTTGCACATCTCCAGAGTCAAGTCCCAGACTCTGAGTGCTCATGGAATAAATACCCTCTGGTTTTCTGGCAGGAAAATGACTGCATTGAGTCCCTGAGAAGGAAGTCCCAAGAGAGGCCACACATGGTGTCCACATTTACTTTGTCACCTCCTAACTGTCGCCTGAAGCTTTTCTCTGGTCCTTTTAATGCTATGCCAGCCAGCTTAAAAAGTCTGAGCACTTTTAAGAAGGAAACTAATATAATACTGTTGGCATATTTCTTAGTACTAGAGTATCTAGTCATCTCTTGACCCCAAGCTGGATGCAGGTCACACCTAAGACTTTATTGTGCCTTTACAGACATGTGGTTTAATGACTACCAGCAGATACATTCCAGGTGCCTACATGCAGAAGCCGGGCTACTGACTGGACACACCAGTTCCTGGGTCCCACCCTGTCTATGGCTCCTTCTAAGGGAAACCAACCAACTCAGTGGGAGGAAGTTCACCACACACTTGTAATGTGAGCCTCTGGGACTTAGTTTCCTCAGCTGTAAACTGCAGGTAATCACAGAACAACCTCATGAGTTGATCACATAAATGTGAATGTGAATTAAATGAATGTTGATTAAATCAATGTGGTAAGATACAGGAAAAGCTCAGAACAGTGTTCAAGAAACCATAGCTACTGTTATTACAGCATCATGAGACTCTGCTCCCTCCCCCAGGCAGAGCCAAATGGGCTGGGATTGTGTACCTGAACCTAGAACAGCAATTCCATTCATAGACTGGAAATCAACTCAGGCTACAGACAATCAGGAAACATCTCCTGGTTCACTCAGCTCATCCTGGAAGTCTGAAATCAGACATACTGAGAAAAGGAGGAGGGGAGAAATGAAGGCAGAAGTTTAAAGTGAAGATAGAGATCAGCTTCTTATAGACAATGCCTTGAGGGCTTTATAAAGCCAATTAGAGTTACTGGGAGTTAGAAACATGAGTCAGCAGAAACCAAAGTAGACAAAAGGTTTAGAGAATACGAAGGGAAGAAATAAGGCACTCAGCGGTGGGATTAGGGTAGATTACAGCAGACAAACGAAGCCTGGGCAGTGGCTGAGCCCCAGGGTGAAGATCCCTGAGTCCTGATTGTTCTGAAGACTGCTTCAGAACCACACCTGTGATTCAGAGGCCCACCCTCCACCTCCTGGAGCCAGCCTGCCCCTAAGTTCAAAGGCCACAATCTCTGGGAGTCTACATACCCTCTCGACCCTTGCCATCATGACCCCTATGACCACCTATTGTGAGACTCTGAAAGGCTAATCCCTTTGCCTGGATGACAGGACAGACTCTGAGGTATAACTTTATCTGCAGAATTTTCCCATAGGATAGACTAACCTACTCTCCATGACCCCGATCAGAAATTTCATCCTTGTTTGGGTCTTCTCCTGACCCGCTCTTCCTCTCTGCACTCCCTGTCCAGATTTTCCCAGGAGCACTTCTGAATCACTTGCCCACTCATGTCAGAATCACCTTCCACAGATCCAAGCTAAGATACAAGGTAAACATCATCTCCTTTCAAAGTTTCCCTTGGCTGTTCCCTTCTGCCCCTATAATTCTAATGTAACATCAGTACAACTAATAACATACTGGTTTCCATGCCTGTCTAGATTATGAGTTCCTCAAAGGGGATGTTGTCTTATTAATGTTTATTTCCCCAGTGCGCAGCACAGTCCTTGAAAAGTATTTAAAAAATATATTTGATGTACATCTACCTACAATAGTCCTAAAAGGGAAAAATTATATAAAGTCACTGACTTCAAATAGCCTCTGGGCTTCAGTTTTTCATATCTGAGAAGGTGATTATTTCTAAGGCATATTGGGGGAGGGGGAGGATAATTTCTCATAGTCAGCCCTTACCAGTTACCGTCCCGTATGCAAGAAAGGAACGAAAACATGAAAAGTCATCTTTTACCACTAAACCAAAAGATCTGATTATCCCAGAACCACTTATAAATTCTTGATTATATATATATATACATAACTTATGCATAACTTCATGGATAACTTATGCCCAGAATGCCCTTCCCATATATATACCCATATATATATATACCCATACACACATACACACACACAAACACACACACACACATATATGAATGACTCAGACTGGTGCAAAAATATTTTGAAAACCCAGACACAAAAATTAATTTATTAATTTCTTATCCAACAAATATTTATTGAATGAGTCCTCTGCTCAAGATGCTATAAGCAACAGAGTGATAAAAACAGACTTGGATATACAGCATTTTAAAGATGTCCAACAATTTACAAGTATGCTTTCATATACACTAACTCAGCATATAAAGTGTAAGGTGATCATTATAATCCCCATTTTATCTAGGTCCCCTAACCAGGTAAGGTAGCTCACCCAGGATCACACTGTCAATAAATACATGGAGAGCTTCAACCCACTAGGCCTCTGGCTTCAAAACTCATGCCTTTCCCACCTCACCATGTTGCTCTCCTTGGCAAAATTCCTGCAAGAACAATATTAGCCCTTTACCACACTTTCTCACTTGTTTTCGTTCTGGAGCTGGAGGTCCCCTTGAAATGTCTCAGAACATCATCCTTGAACATTGGCCTGTTTTAAATAAGTGTTGAAATATCTACTTAATAAGGTAAATACTGTTGGTACTCATTTGAGCTCTATTAAATCTTCACAAATAATGGGATTTTATTCCTGAGGAAAAATGACACATTCTTTGTTGAGTATATGTACCAGCTAAATAGAAATGTAGAAGCTTATACTAGTTCACACCTGTAAATAAAGTTATATTTTTATAGATGTATTCAGTTACAATAATAAGTCATACATAACAATACATTTAGTTTATAGAAATCTAAACATATGTTTACACGAGATGTCAACATATTTCTAGATAATGGTATCTGACAAGAATACAAAAAGCCTTAAAGCATTCATTATGTACACTCAGGAAACCAGGATCGGGTTCACAGCATTCAAAGAGTAAAGCGGGAAAAATGGCATAAAACACAAGAAACACAAAAATCACAAACACGATAAAAATAGCCTATGAAAGAGTTAAACAAGACTCAAACAATTTATAGTGAGAATTAGCTCTGTCAGCCCCTGTGAAGTGAATCCGAGTTTTAATCTCTATCAAGACAAAAGCAAACCAACAAACCAGGCACTTGGGAGAGTGAGACCAGGTGGAGAGTGGGGTGGGGTATGGAGGGACAGGGAGACACCTTTGTGAAGGAGAGGACCAAAATTTGTAAGAGAGTAAGGACTAAAACTTTTGTAATTACAAGGTCAAGACACTCAAATATTAAGTTTGCAAAGACGCCTCAATAACAATCAAGTTGTGGGTCTGGTAACCAAGGATCCAGTTTCAGCAATTACATGGAGTGAGCGCTCACCACTGAGCAGACAGGCTGTGTGCATTGGCCGGGCTTGTGCACGTGGGCTGCCTCATAGAATGGTGAGAATCCGATCTTCCATTGGGAGATACCTAAAACGTCCAAATCTTTAGGTCTTTCCTCTTGGGTCAGTTTTCCTTGAGAATGTTCTGATCTCTGGAAGCCAGTAGAAACCTGGCTTCCAGAAATCCAGAACCAATCAGGAAGAAGGGGTAAGTGGGATCCTGCCATTGCATGTACAAATTTTAACATAAGCCCCTGCTTCCACTTCTGCCTCTCTTCAAACGTTGGCTATACCTGGCACATCTAAATCAGAGCTTTTCTGGTTCACACCCTGAAGAGTATACTTCACTCAGCCTGCTGAGGCCAGAGAGGAGGTGTCATACAGCTGAGCTGGGAGATGGAACGCATTTAGGTGGCCTCACTGCTTCCTTCTGTACTGGTTAGTGCTTAACACTTGCACCTTCATTCTTTCTGAGATTCCACATTGGGAATTATCTTGCATCTTGTTGACTTCCAGCTGCCATTCCTGCACCTCACTCTACTCCCATTCCCCCTTACCCTGCCCCCAAACATTTGGGTTTTGGATTTCTCTGGTATGCCGGGTCACTTGTTCATCCATCCAGTTTCCATGTTCCAAATTTTGACTGACATCTTCACTCACCTATCCTTTGTCTTTGTAGGTTTATACTTTTTAATCCTCTGCTTTTGTTTCTAAAGAGAAACAACCATAAGAGCAATTCATGTAAAATCAGAAGTACATGATTTAAGAAGGCTCAGCTACAGATATGAAAGGAGAGATTTGCAATGGTGTAATCAACCATAGTTGATTAGATCTCACCATATGAGATCTTAGCAGCAGTCCTTTGAGTTCAAAAATAGTTTTCATCACAACTCACATGATGCCAACTCACAGAGACTCTGAAACAGAAGCCTGGAGTGGAAGGCTGGCTTCACATTCTGCTTGTGGCCAAATAGCAGGTATGGGTGGATTGTGGCCCAGGCCCAGGTTCCATAAGCTGCCTGATATTGGGTGAGTTGCTGACCTGTCAGTTGCTTCTTTGGAAAATAGATTTAATTGTGCCTCTTTTATTAGGTATAAAGATTAAATGAAATTGTGCATGTGTGAGGCCCAGCACAGTACCAATCAACAACAGTCAAAGCTAAGTCTCCCATAGCCCTGGAGAGCCAACTATGAGTCTAGGTAACATCCATTTTTCTCTGCTTGCTGTTCTTTGCCCCATTAGAAAAGGGGTTATAGGGAAAGAAAAATAGAGCAATAAATCATATGTGCTGTAACCTTCAAAGTCAGGAGAACACTGCCCCAGGCAACTCCTGAACCACCCAGTGAAGTGTGCTGGGCTCCCTTTCTCACCCGAATCACACACCGGAGGGCCACCTCACTCTGCTTGCTAGAGCAAAGAGTGGGACTTAGGGTAAAAGGGATGTTTTCTAAGCCTTTCAAGCATGATCCTACCCCTGGGGATATGAGTCTAATGACCTCTGAGGAGAGGAAAAAGGAAAGGAAAAGGCATTCCATATTCATGTGACTCCTGACCCATGTAAAGGTCACTCCCCAAGATACATCACCCTTCCTGGGAACACTTAGCACCTGACTCTTGAGGGAGTGGTTGGCCTCTTCCTCGTGATTTAATTAGCTACCCACAGGGTGGTTGGCTGCAAGCCCACATTCCACAGAATCTTATAATTGGAAGGAACTTTCAAGATCACCCATTCAGGGCTTAACTTTTGATGACATCCTCAACAAGTGGCCAGTTGTCTTGTTTGGGCCCCTCCAGTGATAGGAAATCTAATAACTTTGAGGGGTAACTGTGCTCTTTGGATAACTCTGAGAGCAGCAACATTCTTCTTTAAATCAGTTCATCCCTTCACTGATTTTTTTTGTTTACACTGTGAATGCTTAGGACCAGCATAGAACATTGGAATCCATCCCTGTCATCAGGGAGCTAACAGGGGAGGGGACAGGCATTAAACAAGCATCAAGAACTCTATAAGTGTGAGAAATGCAATGAACGCATAGGGTCCTGTGGGAGCATTAGCCTAAAGCACTGGTACTCAGTTGGATTGAGAAAGGGGAGGATGATTTTAACCCTGAAGGGACATATGGCAATATCTGGAGACATTTTTTATTGTTGCAACTGAGGGGATGCTACTGGCATCTAGTGGGTTGAGGCCAGGGATGCTGCTAAATGTCCTAAAGTGCATAGCCTCCCTATGACAAAGACTTATCTGGCCCAAAATAATAGTGCTTAGAGAAACCTGATCTAGAGGATTTAAGGAAGGCCCCTGCTCTGGGGAAATGAAGTTAAGGCTATTATTACTCAAAGGCAGACTCGAGGTTATCCAGGGAGAGTATTTCAGCAAAGGGAACTGCATGCATATAAAACCAAGGGCCATTCAGTATGGCCAGAAGTTGGAGAGGAAGGTGACTGGGAATTGGAGTTATGATTCAGCCTGATTCTACCAATCAGGATCTCACAGGGTAAGTTCAGTCCTCCTTGCTTGAAAGGGCCAGTCAAGGGTCTGAACACAGCTGTGCTGGCCTTGCTGACTTTCTCTTCTCAAAACCCTTCAGTGTTTCTCAAACAGGGAGCTTTGTGCTTCTCCCAAAGCCAGTTACATTCCATTTGCCCAAGCCCCTGATTCAGGGCCATGCTGACACCCCACCAGATGTAAGATGATGGACATGGAAACATATGAGCCCATCACCACTTCTGGAGGTGCAGGCAAGAGCACAATGCTGCCTCCTGGGGGGTGTTTCTCTGGGTGGGAGGAAACAAACCTGTAGGCACACCAAGTTTGTCATGGTTGTACAGATTGAATCATGAACCCTGACTATAATTGACCTTGAGTATTCCTGGCCCTGGCCTAAAAAACTTGGCTAGAAAAGCTGTGCACATAGGGTGATCCAACCAGATGCAGGCCTTCAAAATCTGACCCCAGAGGCAGGAAGGAGTGGGGAGAGACAAAGGAGAGAGAAAAGGCTTTCTCCTAACACCAGGCCTGACCTTCAGCCTTTCCAACCAAGGGTGAACACCCCACTGGAGCAACCACCTCCAAGATGAACCTCTGCCAAATACTTTGTGAACCCCTTTCCTGGTCAGGTCCAGTCTCTGCAGACTCAAGGTAGGGCAGGTTAGAGCAGGACACAGAAGTCGGGTTGGGTTACAGAGTTAGGGAGAGTGGCAGGAAGTAGACCATCAGGAACAGGTTTCTCCTCCTGACGTGGAGGAGGCGAGGCCAAGGTCAGCCGCAAATACAGGGAGAGTCACATGCAGGGCCGCCTGTGAAAAATACTCAGGACTTGAAAGTCACAATGTGACTGTGTGGGACAGTTGCTGTTCATACAGATGGGTCTCACATTTAATTACATCTGTGATCTAACTAATGACCGGTGTAGACTCATCACAGAAACCAGCAATTATTCCCTCTTCAAGCATTTTGAGTTAAATGCATTCTGCTTTTTTTAAGTTATTTTTCAAATTGTCAAGGGTTAGAAGTTATTGGTAAGGACAGGCATTCTAACTTTGAACTAATACATTCATTAATTAGTTTTGAGTAGGCCCAGAAGTAACAACAGTTCAGTAAGTCGATTTAACTCAACAAACAAATACTGGTCAGCACTATCGTGTCAGGCTCATTACTGGGAGGGACAAAGAGGAACAGGAGACCTATACACAGGGCAGAAATACATCCTCACGTACAATGATTAAGTAAAAACCATGGAGATACAAAGTGCTAAAGAGCATAGAGGAAGGAGAGCATCGCTCTGAGAGGGGAAGCCGAAGATGTCAGGGCAAAGGTAGCGTGCGAGCTGGGCCTTGGAGAATGAGTAAGATTTTGATGGAAAAAGGGAATTTTAAATGCGTATGAGGAAGGGAGTCAGCAAGAAAGAGGAGACTGGTCCAGTGTGAATAAAGAGGGCAGGCTGCCTTTCCCAGCCTGGCAGGGTGACCCAGCTTCTGCCAGAAGAGCTTCATCCAAGAGACCCTGGTATGTCTCCCTGGAGCAGAGTGGCCGCCTACTTCTCTAGGGGCTCTGAGGCACAGGTGTCACCACCTGCTTCCCCACAGATCCCCAGTCTGACTGGCTTCGCATGTCAGGTGCGCGGGTCTCACTTCACCTTTCTTGTGTACTCCCGGCTAAGGTGCAAGCCTAGTCCTGTGGCCTCCACCCTGACAGGCCAACTGATGGACCTCAAGAACTTCTGAAAATGTGTATGCTGAGACACATCATATACTTATAAAAACCCTAGGCTCTGGTGCAGGTGACTGCTTTTTAACAAGCTTCTCACATGTTTCTGACACTTATCAAGAATTCAAAAACACTAGCTCGGTTGGGAGGCTGATTACCATCGAAGACACCTGTTCACTCGTGTCTATTCTGTTTATCCTCATTGTGCCCAATCACAGTTGGTATTTTAAAAATGGGGTTGATTGAACACATTTGGACCTAATTCAACATAAGGAGCAGACAAGGAGGCATGTTATCTATAGTCCAGTCCCATTTCTCACTTTTCTATACGAGCATGGACAAAACCCTAAACTCTCTCTTTCTTGGTTTCCTTATCTGACAAACTGAGACTAAAGTTGTTTGCCACACAGAGTATGAAAATGGAACTGGATGGTGTTTGAAATAAGTGCACTAAAAGGCAAAGGCATTCGATGCCTACTTTGTTGTTAGGCGTCGTTATTGACTCGTCTGATTCTGGCTCTTCATGGGCAATGAGTGCTACTCATTCCTCTAGGAGGAGCCATCCAGTAGAGTTCTGCACACAGCAGTCAGTGGCATGTACGTCAGCCAATGAAAATCCATTGGGCTAAGTCTGCCCTCTGCCAACACGCTAAGTGTCCCCTTTGTCTGAGGGTAATAACTGCAGTTGCTGTTTAATTAAGAAAGACCTCCAAGGAAGAGCAATCAATGTGCAAATTACATCAGGTAAAAAGCAGACTAGACATGGCTCAGCCATGATGGTAGCAGACACATACTGAGTGACGGGGAGTCCTGTCACACGGGCCTGCCCACCCCTCTCTGCCTCTACAGATTTACAGTCTCCAGAGTTCATCCAAGTTGTCAGCTTGGGGAATTTTGATGCATCAGTGTATTTCTTAGGTCAGGGGCCAAACCCACTGGGCAGAACACTATCCCTTTATCGGTGTGAGAAATGATCGGTCTGAAAGGGAATATATAATTCATGACCAAATGGAGCAAAGCATTAAATCAGGAAGCCGACACAAGCCCGATTTATGACGTTGCTTTACTAAGTGTATTCCCCACTGTGTCATCCACCAGCCCATCTTGATCTAAAAACACCTGCTTTGGACAACGGGTCTCTCTTCAGAACTGGGGGAGAAAGCGAATCACTTCAATCAGCAGCCATTTCTGTTGATGGAAAACCTTGTGGCCCTGCGCCAGCAACATATAAAAGTAAATAAAAATTGAAGTGCAGGTCTCAAAGAAACAGCAACACAGTATGGCACATTAAAATATTTATGCCCTCAGACTTTTAGACATCCATGATATACAGTATGTTAATGAGAGTGCTAAACTGACCTTGGCTGGAACACAAAACTTCCAGTACCTTGCAAAACAACTCTATGCTCACACGTGCCTTTGTTACAGAGAAATATGCAAGAGAGAAGGTGAACGGAGGAACTCGGACTTGGGTCAACACTCCCGGCCTGGGATGGGGGGCAACTCGTGACTGGGGAGCAGAGGGTGGTGTTGGAGTCCCAGTGCTGTCAATAATTAGTGTGGTGACATTGGGGAATTTGTTTCTCCTCTCTAGGCCTCCATCTCTCCTCGTCCTCACTGTGAAAGCAGCCCCCAAAATCAGCAAATCACAAACCTGGCTCCTTCCTTTCAAATTTGAAATTAAATATTTGAACATGCAGCTTGCCAGGCCCCACCCCACAAATCTGAATCAGATTAATCTGAATCAGAAGTGGGGTCTACCCTACTCCTACTGCATTTTCAATGCTAGGAGAGTGAAGGGAATCCTGGAATGGATGCCTCTGAATTGCCCTCCCTAACAGTGTGTGGTTAAGTCCTACTCAGTGATATTTCTAGGCCACAAATCCACTTGAGAAAAATTTAAGATGCTCCTGCCCCAGCTGGTATGGCTCAATGGACTGAGAACCAAAAGGCCACTGGTTCAATTCCCAGTCAGGGCACATGCCTGGTTTGCAGGCCAGATCCCCAGTGGTGGCAGCACATTAGAAGTAACCACACATGATGTTTCTCTCCCTCTTTTTCTCCCTCTTTTCCCCCTCTCTAAAAAAAATAATTAATTAAAAAAAAACTTAAGATGCTCCTTATTGGCTATAAAATCAATGGTTCTGGATTTGGTTCAGGACCTTTGTGTGACATTCAACATCCTTTTCAACCTGGCTGCAATCCACTCCCCAGCTCCTTCCTTCTCCACAAACTCTATGCTCTTGTAACTTACTCCCTAAACAAGGCATTTCATTTCAAACCTTCCCACACTTATGTAAGCATTTCTCATCTTCTAAATGCTTCTCCTGTCTGCTCAAAATATGTCATCCTTCCTTCAAGACCCAGTTTTAATGTCTGTTTCCCTGGTCTCCTCTTTTCCCCTTGGTGGTGTTGTCGCGTGTGTGTCCGACTGTTTCTCCCACCAGGTCTGAGCTCTCTTCCTTGTCTCTCTTGTGATGCTCTTGCCTGGGTGAGCAGGTGGATAACACAAGGCTCGGGATGAACAGGGTGCAGTCAACAAGGGCAAAATTTTTTTTTTAGGTTGGAAGACATTTTTATTTTATTTTATTTTTAATTAAATTTATGAGGGTGACCTTGGGTAATAGGATCATATAGGTTTCAAGTGCACATTTCTATGATACAAGATCTGTATGTTGCACTGTGTACCCACCACCCAAAGTCAAACCACATATTAGGCCTCCTCCACCCCCCACCAGGAGATGTTTTTAATACTTAAGCAAACATGAATATGTTATGGAACAAAGTGCAAATGTGCATAAAATTTTAAACTAGAACAAAATCCTTCAAGTGAATATCAAAGGAAATTATGGCAAGACAGTTCATGCTTTGCTTCCACAACCTCCACCGGCAGCATCCCAAGCTGAGTCTTGTCTCCTGCAGTCTCTTTGGCCGCCAGGGTGCTTTAAGGGAAAGTCGGGAAGCATGGTCTGCAGTTGCTGCATTCACTAACAACTGCCCCGCTGCTCATCTTCAGCATGGCTCAGTATTTTTGTGTGCGTTGATTTAATTTTGTGGATGGGCAAATGGACATACGTGTTAGGAGTAGTGAAGTTTATGTAAAAACACAATTTTTTTGGTATGAAATCCTTGGAAAATGTCAAGTTTTTTTTATCCCTCTAATACCCACCTCCCTTTAGTACAATAAAAGCAATAGGTGCTGTAGTTGTAGGACATCTGGCGCTGACTAGCAATTTGAAACTCCATTGGGCCGGATGAGGTGGGTTTCTGTTATGCCTCAGCTGGACGGAAAAAACGTAAAAACTGTCCCCTCCCCACCCTCACAATTCCTGAAGGCACCTCCAGGGTCAGGTGGGACCATTCACCCAGGAACAAACTCAACCAGATGCCTGAGGGGACAATGGCCACTGAGCCGAAAACAAAAACTAGAAGGGCTTTACACAACCTCAGGCTAACTAAACTCTGCTGGGTCACCCATGAAAGTTAGCGAGGAGAAAGGGAAAATGGGGGGAAGCTGTGTAAGGTCATGAGTGCCACATTCCAGAACAGTGCATGGAAACTCAGAGCTGAAGGCGCAAATGCAACGCCCCCTTTCATGTGACCCACTCACAAACACAGCCATACACCCCGGGCCTGAAAAACAAAAAACGAAAAGCGAAAACTGAACCAAGGAGTTGAATGACCCCTCCATGTTAACCTCTAAAGCAAATTAGTCAAAGTGGAAGGCAAACTGGGCAATTCAGGCTGAGAGCAGGGGTCATAAGTAGAAGGAACGAAATTAAACAGAAGCTTTCCTGCTGTTCTCTCCCGGCTGTCTGCCAGATCTGCCTCCCCCAGCCCCGACGCCGGCCTTCATTTCTGGTCTTCCTGGCCCACCTGGGCTCCCCTCTGCCGGACTCCTTCCCTTCTGTCTCTCTGCGTAAGCAAACCTCCTCCAAGGCCTTGCCTCCTAAGGACTCAGTACTTCCACCCCTCTCTGTCCGTGGCCACCACCCCAGTCCAAGGCTGCTACCCTCTCTCCTAGACTAAGACAATAGCCTCCCTGGAGCCCCTGTACCTCATGGAGTCCTCCTCCCATCCTTCTCCAAGGAGCAGGGAGAGGAGGCTTCAAAATGTAAATTTCATTGTATCATCCACTTGCTTAAAACTCTTTTATCTTCTCATTGTTTACAGACTTAAAGCCTAAAACCCTGACTTACAAAGGCCCTTCCCTCAGTCCCCAGTGGCATCCCCTCTTTGCTTTCCTCGCTCACAGTACCCTGAACACTGCCTTCAGACCAGGGTGGGAGGCCTGGCTGCATAGCATTTCCTCTGCCTGGAAAGCTCTCCCAGGCCCATTTGCTTGTTATCCTCAGCCCCTCCTTCAGATACTCCCGATCTGTCCCTCTGGGTCCGGTTCTTCCCTTTGTAGTATTTGCCTCAGGTGGATGCGCCCATTGCAGGGATAACTTTCACCCACATACTTCTTTTTTTTAATTATATGATTGTATTTATTTTTTAATTGTATTTTCCCATTACCATTTACCCCATATACTTCCCTCCCCCACAATCACCACGCTGTTGTCCATGTCCCTGAACCCTCTTTCCTGACTGCTTGGTCTCTCCACACCCACACACTTCCTTCACAATAAACTGTGAACTCCATGACAGCAAAGATTGTATGCTTTTGCTCACCATTCTGTCACTAGTATTTTTAACAATTCCTGGCACAATGTCGGCATTCAGTAAACAGCCGCTGCGTGAACAAATGAATGAATGAGTGAATGGTACAATGAGCCATGTGAAAGCATCTGTGGGCCCGTGACAATGAGCTGTTACTACGGCTTATCCGGAGCCAAGTCTGACATTTCCTTTGAAGGTGGTGCAGAGGGCCTGCACTGGAGGTGAGGAGGTGGTCCTCAGTCTGCCAGAAGCTCTGAGACTGGAGCTTGTGACTATATAAACCTTTACACAGAAGCAATCTTAATCTCTGATGCCAAACACTGTCCTGCTTTCTACCAATCCACCCCGGGCCAAGTGTACCCAGTGAAGTTTATCATTTGTTCTGGATATACTAACTACTGCTCTCAATCCTCCCCACCTCCGATCTCTGGGCAGTCAGACCTGCTCCCTGGTGCAGGAGATGCTGGAAGCAATAGGACTTTTCCCATAAAGAACCCATGGACACAGTCCCTTTCCACTGTGGGTCTGAGCGAGATACAGCTATAGATAGAAATGCAGCTACTGATGAGGATATAGATAACAGAGAGGCAGCGCCAAAAAGGAGGTTAGCAAGATTACAAATTCTTGAGGACAGAGATGGATAAGTTCTCTAATTTTGTATCTCACAGAGCTCTTAGGCCCCTCCTTGTCTTAGTATCAGTTAAACCATGCTGACATGAAAGACCTAAGGAGAGGCAAGGATGATATTCAGTCAGCCAAAGCAAACAAGCAACTGCTTTTTGTCAAGCCCTGGGCACAGCATCACCTGTTTCCTGACTGCTCCCTGTCACTCTGTGATGTGAATGAATGAAACACCAAGTGATGGCAAGCATTAGTGCCAGAATGTTATCATAACAGGCTTTTGGGATTGGAGGGATTTTAGAAAGGCGTCATCCACCTGAGTGAAAATTTCCTTCTCAAGGAATGCTCCTCTCCCTCCTCCTTATCAAACAATGACCCCATTGAAAAGGTTGGTGCGAAGCCCTAAGAATTAGCACTATTCTCCGAAATTACAAGAGCAAGGTTCACGTAAAATCAATGGTCCAAACCCAAGAAAATCAAAATGTACCTTCCACCTCTCAGCAGCTATAAGGGTAAGATTCCATCTTTCAATTATATATCACTCCACAATCATAGTTATTGGCTTATTTGAAATCCCAACAATCCTTATTATTCATAAGGCAAGAAATTAACACTTACAACGGTTAAATGTCTTGCCCAAGGTCATCTAGCTAATTAGTAGGATAGCCAGGATTCAAGCCCAGATCTTCTGACTTCAGAGACAGAACACTTTCCAAAATGCTGTTTACCAACAATAGAGAATCGTGTTCATTCATCTTATTAATATTATTAAAGACCTCATACATATATTTGTAACCAATGCCCTAAAAGTTTAGCATTAAGAAAAAAATCCACGTGTTCCAAAGAGAATGGCTACTCTCCTGCAAAGCAAAAATTTCAGTTATGTCCCGCCCATTGAAGAAGGTTTGCCAGGAGGCACTAGCCAAAAAAAGGAGAAAACATGTTAAAAATGGATCACACGTATTGAAAGATGTCAGCCTTTCTCAGGTGAGTGAAAACACCAGTCATATAAGGACAGATTTTCTCCAGATAGCGAGAAACTATCCTAAATGTCATTTCCGACTCACTTAAAATGCTGGGCCCGGAGTTTCCATAACCTGTCAGCCAGCTCCGGTCCGCACCTGCCTTGTGGGCTGAACCGCTTCAGCCCTAAGGAAGAAGCGGAGGGAAAGGAAGTGTGTCCTGTGACGGGCTCGCAGAAGCTGCATTTCAAAACAGACGTAAGAGGAATTCAGGCGAAGCTATAGGAAAGCTCAACTTTAAAGAAAGCGATTTTTTTTCAAGTTCAGGGGACTTTTAAACTGCAGTATTTAGGCTTAAAAGATGACACCCGTGCTATTGTGGTGGTGAAGAAAATTGACTACCAAGCAGAACAAAGGAGCAGTGCCGCTGAAGTCTTTGTGAGTAATCTGAAATGAAACGCTTTAAACCAACACACGTCTCAACCAGAGCTCTGCAGATGCTACACAGACGGCATCTTTCTTGTTATAAAGGTGATGGACCATGCACATCGGAAGTATTCAAAACCAAAGATTGCCCGAGATCACCTTCATTATAGGTAGAGCACAGACCTGGGCCTCCATCCTCAGATATCACACTCCTTGCCTCTTCATAGTCTTCCCCTAACAAGCTCTTGTGGATTCTAAAGGTAATAACTATTGAATCAGCAATCAGGACTCAATGAGGCTCAGATGCATATAACCCAGGTGCAGACCCTGTACAGAAAGACCACTCAGGCTTCCCCTGAGGGACAGAGTGTGAACAACAGGAAGAGAAAACAGAAGGTGCACAAGCTTTGTGTTCAAATAGGAGCAGTAGTTTCATGCCTTACAGTTTGTGAAGCCCGTTGTTGCGCATTTCCCCTTCCCCAGATCCTATGCAGCACTAAGGTGGGCATTTTCCATGTTTCCTAACTTTCCCATGGCACAGCTAAGGCACTGACAGGTTAACTGATTTGCCCAAGGTCACACACATAGACAGAGACAGAATCAGGACTTGAACTTCACTTGTCTTACTTGAGATTCCTTTTGTTTCTACTACAAGTTGCCTCTGAACTACCACAGTAGTGTACCCATGGCATTAACACTTGTCTTTAGCACTTTATAATCCACAAGCACTTTACATTTCTCTAGTTCATTTATCTTTTCAAAACCCACAGAATACAAAAGTGCATTTCCACCCACATGACCTCTATCCTCTAAGTAGGCTGCGTAAGAGTGAAACTGTTTTTCCAGGTAGTGTGAATAGTAGGGTGGTAAACCAGACTCCAGCCTGAACCGTCATTACCAGAGTGTTTGCGTCTCTACCCCATGGACTAGGTTAGGAAGCAACATAAGAGTTTATAAAGCATGAACATTTGCATTTTTTAAAACTAAGCCCTCCAATACATTACCACAACATGACAGAAGATCCCAAGGTCTTCCACTAAGCTATCTTGTTGACATAGACCAAGTTACTAGAAAGCTGGAAGCAATTAAAGCACATTTCTTTAAAGGACACTTAATCATTTCAAACCAGCCTCTGGCCTGGTTCATGTGAATAGTGAGAGTCAGCTCACAAGCTTCCAGTTTACAAAATGCTTTTATATACACATCCTCCTTTAATCCCTGCAACAATATTATTGTTGGGTATTATTATTAGTGCATGTTTATGCTCAGGGTGACTGAGGTTCAGAGATGCTTCATGATTTGCCCATGTGTATACAATGAGGGAATATCAGAGCAACATGCCATTACCAGACCCTGAACCCAGGGTTCCCTCCGGCTGCCCCCAAGCAGCGTCATTGAAGTTGTCTACGGGCTGTGCTCCTCACCCAGCCTTCCGCCTGTCACTAACCACATCTGTACGCGGCCTGATGTGTCCTAGTTCTCCTGCACTGCTCTTTCTGTTTCCTTTTTCACTCGCGCACATTGCCTTCCTTTAATATTTCTCAGTCCCTTTAGTCCCCAATCCAAGCTACTTGCATGTTGCATGCCCTCCATACATCCTCACTCACCTCCTTAAGAAGCCTTTCTAAACCCTAACTCCTCCTCTCTGATAGCCTCTCTGATTCAGAAGAGCAAGATGTTTGTCCAAACACGAGCACCCGCAAATGTGAAACAAGTGAACACAGGGACGGTGAGCAAAAGTGGCAAATGTCTCTCTTCCTCCAACCTTTGGCACATCTCAAGGGCTGTGCGGAAGGTATTGCCTGTGATCACCGCAGCTGGAGTCCCTGCCTCCAGGTTTACTGAATAAAGTTTTCCTCCAGTGCTTTCCTCCTCATCAGTGCTTTCTTGTCCTTGTCCTCAAGGCCCAAGGACTCTCCCAGTGAGGAGAGCCAGCCTGTAGGAGTGAGGGAGGAGCCCTCACTGCTGGGAGAGCACTTCATTGCCAAAGGCTGCGTGACTTTTCAGAGGACACTGTGCCCTAAGAAACGAAGCCCCATGGTGAGGGAAGAGCAGAGACTGGAAGGCCGCATCGGAGATTTCTCACAGCTCGGCTGTGGGTGTCCATATGCACTCTGGCAGTTTATTGAATGTGGAAACTTTTCAATTACTTTTTGGAAAACTATATGTATGTATATTCTTATATAGATATATATTTGTATATAGTTTCATATTGTATATATTTCTTTAGTGCTCAGGAAGCACAGATAGATTTGGGTACATCTAACATCAGTCAAAGGCATGGTTACCAGCTGCTAAATAGAATTTTAAACTCTGAGACAATTGGTCACATATATTTCCAATTTAGGAGATTCTGCATGGCCTTTATCCAGGACTTTTATTACTTCTAATGTGATTTGGTGAGGGGCAAAGTGACTATAAATTTGTACCTACTAATTCTTTATAATAAAAGAGAGGTCAATTTGTCTTTTGAAGAAAGCACGGACTCAGAAACCAAATGAATCTGTTTTCCACTACTTTTGTTCTGACTAGTCTCGTCTGCAAAGGTAGCTGCTCCGAGCCTCAGTTTGAGATGGCAAAGGTCACAGAGTCCTATGACACAGACAGTGAAGACCACACAGGTAAAGTCACAGTCATTGGGGCTGGCGGCTACTTGGCCTAGCTAGGCAGATGGAAAAAGCAGTAACACTCCGGATATTTAGAACAATGGAAACAGCAATGGCTAAAGCTTGTCTTTGCCCTGAGGCATTGGCCCAGGGGAGCTGCACGAGTAAGTGACAGCTGTGTCTGGAGACATGAGACCTAGATGAGCTGCACCCGCAGACTTCTTTGAGGATGGTGAGAGACCGGACCTACAGTGGGTCTCCCCCCAGCCCCCTGCGCTCCTGCTGGTGGCCTCACCCCCTCGGAACAGTATGTAGAGACCTTCATTGACCTGCAAATGCTCGGGTCCTGCCTTGGACTGGTATCCTCAACAGAAACTCTTTCCCAAATAAGCACAGTAATTAAGTGAAATTGTTACATACGGAATTAGAATAATGCAAACAGAATCCAAAATTTACTTAAAAAAACAGAGAGATAAATCTTGTTATGGGGTGAATTGTTGAAGTCCTAACCTCCAGTGCCTTGGAATGTGACTATATTTGGAGCTAGGGTCTCCACAGAAGCCATTAAGGTTAAGTGAGAGGTGTCCTTATAACGACTGGTGTACTGACAAGCAGAGGAGACAAGGACACAGCCACACAAGGGAAGGACCATGAGAACACTGGGAGAAGACAAGCCAAGGAGGGAAGCCCTGGGAAGAAACAAACCCTGCTGACACCTAGTTCTTGGATTCCAGCCTCCAGAACTGTGAAGAAATAAGTGTCTGTTGTTTATGCCTGCCAGTCTGTGGTACTTTGTTGTGATAGGTCCAGAAAACTAATGCAAGCCTAAACCAAATGAACCCCTCACTTTATGAACTGCTTCTTAATTGCAAAGACCTTTCACTTATTTTACTGTGTTTAATCTAACAAGTACCCTCATTTTCCCATTTTCCTGATGAGAAGACTGAGAACCAGATCTGTCCAGACTCGTAGAGTGAATTAGTGGTAGCGCCAGAATTCAAAGCCAGGGTACTGCTGGTACTTTAGGTCTTTGGGCCATAAATTTGAAGTAAAGAACAAGATTGCAAATAATACCCCAAATAGGCTAAAGATCGAGCTATTTTAAAAGCACACACACAAAAAGTAATTTTCATTGATACATCCTTTAGGCTGAAGCAAAAAGGGCCTGTGCCTCGTGGCTTACACTTTAGGGGGCCCTGCATGGATTAGAAAACACGGAACAGTGAAAAAAACAGATGTGTCAAAGAATGCACGGAGGACACCTTTGTCACTCAAGGTCTGGCCCTTAGCATGGATGCAGCCTGCCACAGAACTGTAAACAGCTGCTCTGGTAACTAACACCATTCAGGTCCCAGGCAAACGGCACCGCAAGCCCTAGCCCTAAGTCCTTAACACAAAGAAACTGTACCTGAAGCCTTTTTGCCACTTGTCCATCATCGAGGCAGACACAGCTTCTGGACATGGAGAGGACTTGTGCTTAGGTAAATTAATTAGCAAATTAATTAACTTGTCGGATCCTTTCTCTAAGGTGGCACGGATGCAGAGGAATTGTGCATAACACAGTATGTTTCCCAATGGCACCAAATCCATTTTTCTGCTTCTCTGATATTCCAATTTTAGTTCCACATGGACACACCAACTACCAAGGTACACAGCTGCACGGGACAATTGAGGAATATTTTGCAATATTAAATAACTCATACTGCATTTAAATATATAAATATATAAATATATTAAATATATAAATATATACACATCATTTTTGAAATGTGATACTGAGGTTTTACATTAGTACCTAGATGGACATTTGATGCTAGAAATATAAATAGTTTTATTTTCTAAGATACCTAGTAAAGTTTAGTTAACTTTTCAAAATTATTTAAGTGATTTTATTTAAAGTTTTTGAAAATACACATGAAAAATAATTTCATATTTTGACTTTGATGTTAATTTACCTTTTTTATGAAAACATTTAAATTTTGTATATCTTGGATACAATTACATCTTTAATTCTTTGATGATCACTGTGAGTAGAACCCAATTTATGTGAAAATCACATATTAGTGGTTTTTGCTGAAGTTAATGGAAAAGAATAAATTTAATGGAATAAATATATGGTAAGTTTATGAATTATGTATGTCTTCATTTTATTCTCACACAAATGTCACTAACTGATCAAGATAATTCTCAGACATGTGCATTAATATTTGAATTCAGTAATCGGTATTTTGCTGACTTTCGATCATTAAAAACACAGAGATTTACACATATTTGGTATTGCCATGATGAGGATGTTTGTCAAGGCAGGAAGCTAGACCTTACTTTACAGAATGGTTTGCCAGCTTGATTTATAATTTTTAAATATTTAGACATATGGTATGGGGGCCTCCACTTGCACTCCTGCTCCAGGCCCCACAAATGCCAGAGCGAGCGTGGGTTTTATGGTCTCCCGAAGGTTTCTCTCTGATGACATTGCCTTGTACTTATGAGCACCTGTTTTGTACCAGGCCCTATGCTGTCAGTGTGGATGCGCAGATACCCAAGGCCTAAGCCCTGCTCTGGTAAGGTTTGAATGTGCAGATGTGGCAGCAGACATGTGTTGTCATAGAAGCAACAACACAACAAGAGAGGTGTGTCCTGTGGGGATACCTACAGAAAGCAGTCGTGAACTATATATCCGGGACCGTCAGGAAAGGTGTCCCAAAGAAGATGAAATCCAAGCTAGGTTTTGAGGGACAGACAGAAAGGTGTTCACAAGGAGAGGCCACATGCGTGAAGGAAAGAGCCATAACGCAGAATGACTCTGAGTGACGGAGAGATGTACCAGGGAGTGAAGGCTGAAAAGCAGGAGATGTGGCTGGGCCAGCCTGGCTGACCACGTCAAGGCACTTCCAATGCATTCCCTATGGAGGTCGGGGGCCTCTGAATGTATGTAAGCCAAGGAACAAAACTGATATGCTGAAATTTAGAAAAGAATGCACTGGAGGTTCTATTAAAAAGTTGATTATGGAGAAGAAGGAAGTATGGAAGCAGGAAGACTTATTACAAATCAAGGGATGGGGGGAGGGGCCCAGAAATAGGATGGTAGAGGAGATGGACCCAAAATGACAGACTTGAGAGATACTTTATCATTCCATATTTCATCTGTGATCCAAGTATAATTTCCTACATGCACACATATTGGTGTACATGTGTATAAGCACATAACAAGTGTCTGGCCACACTGTTCACTCAGTTCAGAAATCCTCCCTGTAACATCCAAGATGGCCCAGTATCCAGGTGCAGCTTGAAATCTATAGTATAAGAAGATAACGGGTTGGCCAAAACATTCTTTTTTTTTTTAATGGCTATAATAGCACTTGTTGTCTTTGACTTTATTTGAAACAATTTTGTCAGATTGCACTGTGACAGATGTCATATTGGCATGCATTTTTTAAAAAACATAAAAATTGGTGAATTTAGTGTATCCATTTTGATATTAAAGATGGAAGAAAATATGCAACACTTTCAGCATATTATGCTTTATTATTTCAAGAAAGGTAAAAACGCAACTGAGATGCCAGAAAAGATTTGCGCAGTGAATGGAGAGGGTGCTGTGACTGATCAAACGTGTCAAAAGTGGTGTGTGAAGTTTCGTGCCAGAGGTTTCTCGGTGGACGATGCTGCACAGTTGGATAGACCAGTTGAAGTTGATTATGATCAAATCGAGACAGTAACGGAGAACAACTAACGTTATACCACGTGGGAGATGGCTGGCATCCTCAGAATATCCAAATCCATAAAGTTATTAGTGAAATGAAAAATGTATCTTTTGTTTTACGAAAAAGCTAAACAGATTTTTAGGCCAATCCAATTCAGTTATTTCAAGGGGTCACCCATCCTACTATTAGACCCACTCTGATGTTTAGAAAATGACCTCTATGTTGAGTCAAAACCAACCTCTACAAAACCTTACTCATTGGTCTAGTTCTATCATTTGCAGCAACAGAATTCTAGCCACTGGAAATCAGAACTGATGGGCTTTCACATAATGTAGGTGGCTATTGCATGTTTCCTGAGCTGTCTGTTTGTAGGCTAACTGCTCCCAGTCCTGTACTTCTCTGAAATCGTTCTGAGGGGTCTGTAGCCAACATTAAGCACACTCTCTTCCCACCACTAACAGGAGCACTGGCAGCAGCCCAATCACCCAACTCCACATGCATTCTAGTTCCTCAGTGTCTTTGTTAATATGCAGCACCTAGAAATATTTCATAATTCATATTTCCCCTGCTCACCCTGTCATTCTCACAATTAATATAGATGGCTGAGGTTTGAATGCAATTTTTCATCTCCAGGCCACACTTTTATGAGATTTACCATGAAGGTTTCATTTCTCTACTCAGAATATATGAAGATTTTTAATTTACTCCACTAACAGGAGATCGAGAGAGTATCTACTTTGTCGGAGAGCTGGGATGACAATTTAAACAGAGCTCCCCAAAGGAAGTTACCTGCTAACCATGAAGCAGTTGCTGACGAACCTTCAGAGACCACCTGTTTTGCTAATTGCCTTCTCTTTCCTCGTCATGTGGGCGGAAGGGATGTTTTACATCCTCCCCCTTTTTGTAAAGCCTTGCTTGGTGACTAAAAATTCAAGCCTCCCCACCTGACCACTTGTACCTGCTCGAGTCTTAATCAGAGACAGCAGCTGTTGTTGCTATTATCAGATTACAGGAATGATGGAGGTATTGTGGACTCTCTTCCTGATCGTCCTGCTTTCCCTCCTCCTTTCTTAGCTTGCTTCTTCATGGAATTCCCCAAATGAAAACCATGAGGAATTTTCAGGAGTACTTAAGTCATGCCTTCCCCCTGCCCCACTCAACTCTCACCAATAGTAATTAAGTCCAAATCATTGCAAACTCAGAGGGATTTGGCATATTCACAGGAACCACCTCAATACACATACACACATACAATACATGAAGGGCTTTCCAATATCCAAGCAAGACTACTTGCTCTCACTCTAATGAAATACACACACACTCTTTTTTCTTTGTCCTCTTTCAAACAGAAGGAAAAGACCACTGAGGTTTTCACTTTGATGAAAGCAATAAGACTTTCCTTCATTCCTAAGATGCCCATTTTTTGAGTCGGAGCCTCCATGACCAAGAGGGGATCCTCCACATGTAGAGATGTGGCAAAATGCCAGCCACCAGGAGGACCATGTGTTCCCATGTTGAATTCTCCTTCCATTACCCAAAGGATCTACAGCACCCTCCCTGAAGGGAGAAAAAAATATTAACGTGCTTCGTTCCTTTCCCAGAATATACAAATTAGTCGTTATTCTCTTGGGAGAAAAACATGTTTAGGTGGATTCAAGATACTCCATTTAAAATATCCATTACCCTCCAATCAAATCTTCACTGCTGTTGAGTGGCAAAGGGCAAAGCCCTGGGAGAAGTGAGCTAAGACTCCTTCTTCTGGGGTGTTTAATTTCATTTTGCTTTCCTCAAATAAGCATGCTTGGAGCTGGTAACTTTCCTTCCTCTGGAGTAATCGAAAAATTTAATTCACATTAAGCCAGAGAAGATGGTGTTTTTCCCTAAGGTCACGCAAGTCAAACATTTTAAACCTCTCACAGCCCATCAGTCAGAGATGCATGTCTCATCCTTTCCTGATGAAGTGCCTCCCGGAGCCAAACAAAGCCTCCCACCTCCACCCCAGCCCACTCAGGGCCTGGGCAAAAGGTCACCCGAGAGTCCAGTGGGCACGTCTCCAGATTTGATCTCCACTATGATTCTTAGGATGCTTATGGTATCTGTCCCAGGCACCTCCCCCCTTTGGAGATGTATGAATTTCCAGGCTTCATTTCTGCTTAAAAGATTAATGTGAGTGGGAATCAAAAGCCTCTTTGCTACTGCAATTTGAACTGCAAGCTGCTTACCCGAGAATGA
>PVIA01013271.1:21688-33148 GCA_004024845.1 Tonatia bakeri | reverse complement strand
TTATGATGTGCCTTGGTGTGTTCCTCCTTGGGTCCAACCTCTTTGGGACTCTCTGAGCTTCCTGGACTTCCTGGAAGTCTATTTCCCTTGCCAGATTGGGGAAGTTTTCCTTTAATATCTGTTTAAATAAGTTCTCAATTTGTTGCTCTTCCTCTTCCCCTTCTGGTACCCCTATAATTCGGATGTTGGAACGTTTAAACGTGTCCTGGAGGTCCCTAAGCCTCTCCTCAGTTTTTTGAATTCTTGTTTCTTCATTCTTTTCTATTTGGTTGTTCCTTTCTTCCTTCTGGTCCACTCTATTGATTTGAGTCCCAGTTTTCTTCTCCTCACTATTGTTTCCCTGTGCGTTTTCCTTCATTTCTCTTACCGTAGCCTGCATTTGTTCATCTAATTTATGTCCAAAGTCAACCAATTCTGTGAGCTTCCTGATCACCAGTGCTTTGAACTGTGCATCTGATAGTTCAGCAATCTCTTGGTCACTTAAAAAAATTGGTTCTGGGGCTTTCAAATATGTTTGAGCCATCTTTTTTATTTTCCTTTGGTTTGGCTGCGGCTGTTTCGTAAGGGCGGCAGAGCCTTAGGTGTTCCCCTTAGGTGTTCACCGGGGCGGGGCACCCCAGTCGCTGGGCTGTGATGTTGTATGTGGGGGCGGGGTCTGAGAGGGAACAATGGCGCCTGCTCCACTCTCTCTAGGACTCCGTCCCCTCCACTGCCTCCCACCAGCAAATTGGGCCCTTCCGGTGCTGGCTCCCAGGCGGTGGGCTGGTGCACTTTCTCAGACTCTGTGGGTCTCCCTGAGAAGTCTCCTGTGAGGCTGAGAGAGTCTCCCGGCCTCAGCTCCCAGACGGGGCTCTTAGGCTTTGAAACCCGGTGGCGCTGCCCGTTTTCACTTAGTTTGCATGTGAAAGTGTGGCTGCGGACAGCCAGCCACCCTGCGCCCCTCACTGGGTCTGCTGGTAGCCTCCCGCGCCCAGGGTCTGCCCGCGGTCTGTCTGCCACCGTCTGTGCCCTGCGCACCTGCGCCTGCCAGCCAGCGCTTCTGCCCGCTGGGACCCCTCGACCCCACTTCACAGGCCTCAGGCTCCGCCGCTCCTTACCGGTCTGGATGAGCTGGAGCCCGACTTCTGTTCAATTAATTTCTCTGTGTTCTGGTTGTTTATTGTTTCTCAATTTTTGTTGTACTTGGTTTTGGTTGTGCAAGGAGGCGCAATGCGACTGCCTATGCCTCCATCTTGGCCGGAACTCAAGAGATGTATTCTTAACATAGATTTTAATGGGAACCCTGGCTCATGGGTCATCATGGATGAAATGAGACATTCACATGGACTACTGAGTCTGGTGGAGGAAAAGGGACAGCATGGCTTTTCTCTCAAGGGGAGCAAAAAGCCTCCACCCTTACTCCAATGAGCTTTTATTGTCTTACTGGGCACATTACAAGAAGGTCGTCATTAACTATGCACAGGCTCACTTTACGTGGTTACCTTTTACAGAAAACAAAGGAGCCAATGCTGCTAATCACATCACAGAAGAGGGATATTTGCAAATGAAAAAGCAAAAGTAGTTGGACCAGTTACACTCACCTTTGAAGGTTTAACATCATTTTTAGAAAGTTACTCTGCAGTAAATGTACTCAATTTAGGGTGTGGAAGTTTTACTAAAGCAAGACTCATAGCGGCCTAGGTATATTGCAGGCCTGATTCCCCGAAAGAGAACCTCCCCGTGGGTGTGGGTCCTGTTCATCTCTGAGTGGGAGCTGGCTCCACACCACACAGAACAGTCTACTACAAGATTTCATAGTATACCATTTATAAAAGAATCCTAGGTATACATTGTGTTATGTACCTTAATGGTCAATGTACCTTTTTTTATTTTTTTATTGTTGTTCACTTACATTTGTCCTCCTTTTCCTACATTACTCTAGCCTTCCCTACCCAGCCGCCCTCTCCCACATTCAATTCCCACTCCCTGTTGTCCTTGTCCATGAGTCCTTTATACATGTTCCTTTACTTGACCTGTCTCATTTTTTCCCCTGTTGAATCCTTCCCTCTTCCCTTCTGGTCACTGACCGTCTGTTCCTTGTTTCCATGCCTCTGGTTCTATTTTGCTCATTTGTTTTGTTCATTAGGTTCCTCTTATAGGTGAGATCATATGGCATTTATCTTTCCCTGCCTGACTTATTTCACTTAGCATAATTCTCTCCAAGCCCATCCATGCTGTCTCAAAGGGTAGGAGATCTGGCCTGGGGAAGATGGCAGTGAGATAGGTGGGAGCCGAGTCCACTTCCCCCTGAACACAAGTGAAACATCTATCTGATCTTCTGAGGAACAGAGCAAACAGCCAACAGTACCCCAGCATAGATGGAGATTGGAGACCAAAAATTGTAGAGGCTATTGAAGAATCAGATAGTAAGGAGAGTGCTTCAGGACAATAAGGTCCCTGAGTCCACCTCAGGGACCAGGGTGGCTACAGCCCCGGGTTCAGCGTGCGCTGGGTTGCTGCAGTCCAGCTGCAGCTGGGTCAAGGGTCTCCTGAAGAGTGGGTAAGGTGTCGGTGATGGGTAACAGATGACAACAAGACTCAGAGGATGGTGAAGCTCTGTTCCATTTATTGCAAGTACAAACAGGTTTTTATATTTTCATTTTTGGCAGTGATTAACATTTGTGATTAGGTGAAGCAGGAAGTTTTCTACCCAAATATCTGGTCATGCTAATCTAGTAACCTATTAAATGCAAACAATTAGAAATAGCTTTATGTACAGAGTTTGAATGTTTTATTGTTTATTGAAATTCTCAGAATTTGTCACGAGGCAAAAGGATACACTCAGTTGGATAGAGGTCTCTGGTAATTATTTCTACATGTTTGATTTGTAATAACTAACCAGTTTCTCTTATTTCTTTGTCTGTCTAATTCTAATTGATTCATACTCCTATTCAAGGTAAAGGAGGGGCTGTTACTTCAACAACTTTTAGACATTCAGAGGCTATTTCATTAGAGGGGATTTTGTTCTCTGGTCAAGAAATTATTTTATACAACTTCATTGGAATTATGTGAATCAATAAAACTAAAATATAGATATCTAACCATCCCACCACCTTTTGATCATCAAAACAAACACATAAGGAGAAATAGAGAGCAAATCTAGCCACAGTAAACCTTTTGACCTAAAAGGTGATAGACAGTTCTATTAAATTTTATTAGGTACAGGCCATTCTTGACTTTCTCATATCTTATTCTATTCCTATTTGGATAATCCAGAGAGTTCTTTTTTGAAACTGCTGCATGATAGGGGGAAATGTGTGCAAAATTCTTTGACAAGATGGCAGAGTAGTGACCTGTTTTGTTCCTTAGTAAATAAATACCAGGGAGGTCTGCTTCGAGCTAACCTTTCCATGAAATTTAGACTATTATAAGGCACTTGGACTCCAAACTTATTGACCATTCTAATGCCATCCTCATTATATGCCCCTGTATAAGGCAATGGGGGATCTGGAACCCTCTGGAGACTATTAGCTCCTCTTTGGGGATACCATAATTTACCATTAATCCAATATGCTACTCGGAGGTATCCCTGGGCTATGTGTAGGGGTCTATATAGTTTTTTTCTTGGAAGACCCTTTGTATCTGTGGGTAAGGAACAGGCATGGGAGAATTTACCAATTCAGCCTGTTATAACTGATTCATGAATTCTTTTATGAGAACAATCGAGGATAATTTCTTACTCAGGTTTATAAACACCTTGTTTACACAATTTGGGCATGATTCAATAGTCTGGGGAGAACTAATTGTCCTTTCAGAATCTCCCTCAAAATCAATCATTGACTCGCTTCGAGCCTCTCTTTCGTCATGGCCTGTTCATATGTGAATCAGGGCACAAAGCAAGACCATGAATAATATCAACAAGGAGTTATTAAGATCAATGCCAGGAAAATTACCACCCCCCTATGTATGCCACATTCTCTTCCAGGAAGATGGATTCCTTGAATTCCTTCTTTCCACATCCAGACCTTGTCAGACAACATGGTTGGAAGAGGACGCGGCACCGGGTCTGCTGCAGGGTTCATGGGAGAGAGCTGGGTTAACAGACAATGTTTGAGCAGCACCTGGAGACACTGATTGCTTGAAGTTGCAGGGGGCAATAAAGATGAGGTAGTAAACACACAGAGGCTGTGTGCACCCACTGAGACTGTCGATGCCAGTTGGGGGAGAGTTGGGCCATGATGGACCCTTACCCATCAGTCCCCAGTCTGGTTGGAGAGTGGGGCTGTGTGAGAAGCCAGGCCCTTGGCTTCTCCCCAAGCAGCAGGCTTGAGACGGAGGAAATTTTCAAACAGAAAAGGAGAAAGAAAGAGGCACTCAGAGGCTATTTGGAGAATTTTCATGCAACAGCCCCCCCTGCTGCTGTACCCCAAACCCTGCCCACCCCCTTGGTGCTCCCGCAATGGTGTGGAAGACCGTTTGTTCACATCCAAAGGCCCAAGGAGAGTTCAAAACAGAACCTGCGGGACTGGAGGCTGCCCATCCTGCCCCAGTAGGGGAAGCCAAGTGCTCACGCCCTCAGTATTGGTGCCCTTGACCCTGTGGGACAGGTAGGTGCCCATCCTGCCACACCCACTGGCACAGGACTGAACATGCCTGACACTACCACCCAGAAGCACCTTGAGCCCAACCCCTGTGCCAGGGAGAAGCAGCAGAGGAGGTGCATACCTGTATTCTTGGTGGTAGCCACTGTGGACTACTGCCCTGCAGGGCAGACTGGCTCTCTAAGAGGAAGGCAGAAACCACCACCTGCCCCAGAGAGGAGAACTGCAGGGCTCAGGGAGTCAGCAATCCTCAGAAAGATTTAACTCAGTGTGACCCGTGCTCACCAGCCTGCCTTGAGTGCGGAACACTGCGGATAGCTTGTCAAAACACAAGAAAGAAATACACAGAGACAAAAAGTTTCTGTGAGGAAGTAAGGACAGAATGGCTACTCTCTGTAGTGGGGAGTGCATCGACTCCATTCCCAAGCAGATTTTTATTAAGAAAGCAGACTCAGTTTGTGGATTTACAGTCTGCCATAAAGGATCAAAAGCGAATAGGTGACTTATAAAAATGCTAACAGAACTTCTGCTGTGATTCTGGGCAGAGATTGGAGTTTTAACATATGAAAGACTACAGGTTCCAAAGGCTTCCTGTCTGTGCCTTCAAATTCCAAGTTAATAACATCCTCCAGCAAACAGATCTCACAGGATCTTGCATATTCTATGTCCCAGGCCTGATTGCCCCAAGGGTTCGCTCTCTCTGGACTAGGCTGCACTCTTTAGCTATATCCGCAGGCCTGAGTTGGGCAGGAGACAGAGGCAGTCAGGAGACTTGGATTTCTCACATCTAAGAAAAGACTCAGGCTTTGACAAAGCCGAGGGGGCAGGAGTTGATGTTGATCATCCCTTCATTTCCACAGCCCCAAGTCTCTTCCCAGAGGCCTTCTCGTGATCATGCCTGTCTTAGGTTCATTCTCTTTCCTAGACAAGTGTTACCCATCATTGGCTAATTAATCAAGCATTGAAAGCCAGGCACAGAACAGGCAACATTCATGCCAGGGAAATAAGTTTTTTCTCCTTAGTAGCTCCTGGTCCGGAGTTCTCTCACTCAGCCAAAGTCATGGGGAGTTACAGCTTCCTGAGACCAGGCAGGGTGGTCCTCAACATCAGTCGGGGAGGGGGCTGAACCAACATGAAGGGATGCCAAGAGTCCCTGGCATCTAGGACAGCAAAAAGAGAGAAGATGGTGTGTGAATTACCCCTAATTGGTGAACCTCAAGGTGAGTGCAACTGGTGGACAGATGGTGTAGGCTGGGCACAGAAGGGCACTGGAGGCCCAGCAGCAAACTGAGGAACTGGGATGGAGGATTGGTGAGTGCAGCTTATGAAGGGAGGAAAGCAAAACCAATTCCCCCTCAGCCTGCCGAAACCAGGAAGACCAGCATAATTGGCTTGGCCAGTTTGGAGCCAGCAGGAGGCTTTTTTTTTTTTAAGTATTTTTTTAACTCCTTCTTCCTTCCCTTACTTCTTTCTTTTTTTTTATTTCTTCTACCCTTGTTTCTTTCTTTCCTTTACATCTCTACTTCCTTCCTTTTTCTCCCCCCCCTTTTTTTTTAATTTCCACAATTGAGACAATAAACCCCGGAGCTGTGAAAAGACCAGAGTTGGATCCAAAGAGGGGTCAACTAAGACAGTGAGACAAACTTCACTTTGATACTCCAGAGAATTTGAAAGTTATTGTACATATGTATTATTACTTTTTCATTATTCTTACATCTTTTATATTATTGGTATTTTTTGTATTTCTCTTCTTTCTATTTAGTCTTCTTTGCTTGGGTTGTTAAATTGAACTTTTTCACTCATTTCTCTTCTTCTCTCTTTCATAGTGTATTTTTAATTTACTGTCTTTCACTTCACTTGTGTTCCATTAGCACACTACTAGTTCCTATACTTCACATTCTTGTTATCCAGATCACATACATTCTCTCATATGATTGTTTCTCCTTTATAATTATAAATGCTTGTTGTTCCATACGAGTGTAAATACTATACAGCACCCCACCAAGTTCTTAGCTCACTTCACTATCTCCTGAACTTAATTACTGTTGTGGTTAACTCTATTCTCTCATAAACTACACCTATTTTCTACCCTTTACTCCAACTTTATCTAAAAATCTGACCTCCCACAAGCTCATGGCTATCTAAATCCAGCTAACAATCCTTCCCCCACCTAACAAGAGTCCTATCTTTCTTCCACCCTTTCTAAAAAGTGGCTAGTTGGGTGAAATATCATGGTTAACACTATACATACCCAAAGGATCACCTATCTCTTTTCTACAGGTTAGTACTTTAAATAGCATAGAATACACTCCCTCTGTCTTAAACCATTTTCCTTCCTCTTCCAAATGATCACAAAAAAGACTAGGTGGAAGCTGAGAACACTAGGAAGCTGAGAACACTAGGATACCTGCTGGAAGAGGGAACCTACCAACAAAGGAACTTCCAAGAGATAAAACAAAGAAGAAGGTGAAGCAGGGAGTACAAATTACACTAACTAAACCCAGGACATGTCTGGAAATACAACTAAATGGAGGGGAAATTACTCAGAACAAAGAACTGAAAAATAACAAGAAAAAATCCTCAAAACCTTAAAATCACAGAAGAATCAGCTTCAACACAACCTGGCCATACCAGCACAACAGGTTTACAGGCATGGTTGACAGAGTGACCTTCAGACAACCAGCTGCAGGGAAGGACCCACCAAAGAAAGACCCAACAACAATCAAAATCCAAAGACATACACAAAGACAACATAAACAACAGCCCAAGACCAGCAATCTAAGGAGATCAAAGACACTGCACCACTGAATCTCACAGGTATACTACCATAGAAGTCCACCCCATAAACTCAGGGAGTTAGAACAGAACACTTTAAGAAGCAAAGGCTAGCAAGAAGAGTCTCACAAACAATAGGGAGACAAAGAAACAATGTCCAAATGAAAAGAAAGGAGGAAGCCTCATAGAGATTGCTAAATACAATAAAGGCGGCAAGTCAACAATCAGATATTGAATTCAGAGCAATGGTTATCAGGAAGCTGAATGAGCTCACAGTGAATTACCGGAAACTACAGGTAAAGTACAATGATCTCACTGCAAAATATATCAACATGAAAAGGGAAACAGAAACAATAGGTAAGGGCCAAGAGGAAATGAAAAATACTATTTCTGAACTGAAGAACACGGTAGAAGGAATCAAACGCAGACTGGATGAAGCAGAAGATTGAATCAGTGAGCTGGAGTACAAGGTAGAAAAAAACACCCAGAATGAGTAAGAAAAGGAAAAGAGGTTCAGAAAGAAGGAAGAGCAGTTAAGGAAAATGCAGGGCCACATAAAATGTAAAAATTACCATGTGATAGGGATACCAAAAGGAGTAGAAGCAAAGCAAGGGATAAAAAAACAGTTTCAGAAACTAATGAAGGAACCCTTATGAGAGAGGAAGACACACAAATTCAGAAAACAAAGAGGCTCCCAATCAAGCAGAACCCAAAGAGGCCTACTTCAAGATACATCGTAATTAAAATGGTAAAATTCCAAGGTAAAGAGAAAATATTAAAGACAGCAAGGGAAAAAACAGGATATAACATACAAGGCAACCCCAATAAAGAGTAGCAGCTAACTTCTCAAGAAAATGCTGCAAGCCAGAAGAGAATGGCAAGATGTATTCCAAGTAATGAGAACTACTGAACTGCCACCAAGACTACTTTATCCAGCAAGGCTATAAATTAAAATGGAATGCCAAATAAGGAGTTCCTCAGACAAAAAAAAAAAAAAAGCCTCAAAGTATATGCCTCTTACAAACCAGCTCTGCAAAAGACAATAAAGGGTTTGCTTTAAGAATAGAAAGAAAAATAGTGGAAAAGAGAGGGACATAAGCACAAAAAAATGGCAATGAGTACGTACCTATCAATAATAACCTTAGGTGTAAATGGATAAAATGCCCAAATCAAAAGACACAGAATAGTGGAATGGATAAGAAAAAATGATCCACACATATGCTGCCTACAAGAAACACACCTCAGAACAAAAAAACCTATGCTATCTGAAAGTGAAGGGCTTGAAAAAAATATTTCAAGCAATGGACAGGAAAAAAAAAAGCTGGGGTAGCAATACTGATATTAGACAAAATAGACTTCAGAAAATGAGCCACAAAAAAAGACTCAGAAGGTAACTTCATAATATTCAAGGGAAGAATCCATCAGGAAGACATAATCATTGTAAATATATATACATTCAACATAGGAGCACTCAAATACATAAAGAAAATGTTGGAGGACTTCAAGAAAGATATTGACAGCATTGCAATTATAGTAGAGGAATTTAACACCCCACTGTCAAAAATGGATGGATCTTCCAAACAAAATATCAGAAGAGATATTGTGACATCGAACAATGCTCTAGATGAAATGGACTTAACTGATATATAGAGAACCTTTCAATCCAAAAGTGCAAAATATACATTCTTTTCAATTGCACATGGAACATTTTCAAAGATACCCCACATGGTAGGACACAAAATAAGCCTCAACTAATTCAAGAAAATTGAAATCATACCAAGCATTTTCTCTGACCATAAGGAACTGAAACTAGAAACCAATCTTAAGAAAAAAAGACAAAAACACTCAAATTCATGGAGATTGAATAGCATGCTATTAAAAAATGAATGCGATCAGAGTGAGATTAGGGAAGGAATAAAAAATTTTCAGGAAACAAATGACAATGAACTCACAACAATCCAAAACTTATGGAACAAAACAAAGACAGTAGTGAGAGAGAAGTTCATAATGATACAGGTCTACCTAAAAAAGATGGAAACCTTTCAAACAAACAACTTAACACTATGCCTACTCAAACTTGAGGAACAACAAAAAAGAGAGCCCAGACCAAGTAGAAAGAAGGAAATAACCAAGAACAGAGCAGAATTAAACAACATAGAGACTAAAAGCACAATTCTAAGGATCAATAAATCCAGGAGCTGGTTCTTTGAAAAGATAAACAAAATCAACAAGCCTTTAAGCAGGCTCATCAAGAAAAAAAGAGAGAGGACCCAAATAAACACAATCAGAAATGAAAGAATACAGATAACAATTGACACAACAGAAATATAAAGGATCGTAAGAAATTACTATGAAGAACTATAAGCCAAGAAATTTGAAAACCTAGGTGAAATGGACAAATTCCTAGAAAAATATATTCTTCCAAACCTCAATGAAAGAAGCATAAATCCTGAACAGACCAATAACAGCCGGCAAATTGAAACACTGATCAAAAAGCTTTAACACACAAAAGCTCTTACCCAGATGGTTTCACAGGAGAATTTTGCAAAGTATTTAGAGGAAAGCCAACCTCCATTCTCCACAGATAATCTCAAAAAAAATCAAGAAGATGGAAGACCCCCAAACTCATTTTATGAAGATAGTATCATCCTAATCCCCAAACCAGAGAAAGACATAAAAGATGTAGAAAACTTCAGGCCAATATCGCTGATGAACATAGATGTTAAAATCCTCAACACAATATTGGCAAACTGCATCCACCAACCTTAAAAAGATCATTCACCATGATCAAGTGGGATTCATCCCAGGGATAGAAGGATGGTACAATATTCACAAATCAATAAACATAATGCACAACATAAACAAAATGAAACACAAAAATCACATCATTATATCAATAGATGCAGAAAAAGCATTTGATAATGTACAACCACATTTACAATAAAAACACGCAGCAAAGTGGGAATAGAGGGAGCATTCCTCAACATGATAAAGGCCATATATGAGAGACCTACAGCCAACATCATACTCAATGGGCAAATACTTAGAGCTTTCCCACTTAGATCAGGAACAAGACAAGGATATCCACTTTCATCATTCCTATTCAACATAGTACTGGGGATCCTAGCCACAACAATCACACAAGAAAAAGAAACAAAAGGCATCCAAATGGGAAAGGAGGAAGCAAAACTGTCATTGTTTGCAGATGACATGTTAGCGTGCATAGAATATACTATAGACCCCACCAAAAAACTACTCGACCTAATAAATGAATTTCACAAAACAGCAAGATACAAAGTCAACACTCAGTAATCAAAGACATTTTTATACACCAACAATAAAATATCAGAAACAGAATTCAGGCAAAAAAAATCCCATTTGCTATGGCAATAAGAAAAATAAAGTACCTAGGAATAAAACTGACCAAGGAGATAAAAGACCTGTACTCAGAAACCAATACAACACTGAAGAAAGAAATTAAGGAAGACAGGAACAAACAGGAGCATGTATCATCATGCTCATAGATTGGAAGAATTAACATCATTGAAATGGCTGTACTACCCAAAGTGATTTATAAATTTAATGCAATCCCTATTATAGTACCAATGACATATTTCAAAGATATAGAACAAATATTTCAGGAATTTATATGGAACCATAAATGACCCCAAATAGCTACAGCAATTTTGAGAAAGAAGTACAAAGCAGGAGGGATCACCATATCTGACATTAAAGTGTATTACAAGGCTGATGTAAGCAAAAACAACTTGATACTTGTGTTAAAAAAAGAAGACACATAGACTAATGGAACAGAACACATTGTCCAGAAATAAAACCAAGTGTCTATGGTCAAATAATATTTGACAAAATAGAAAGAAACATAAACTGGAGAAAAATAGCCTCTTCCACAAATGTTGTTGGAAGAGCTGGACAGCAAAAAAAAAAAAAAAAAAAAAAAAAAAAAAAAAAAAAAAAAAAAAAAAAAAAAAAAAAAAAAAAAAAAAAAAAAAAAAAAAAAAAAAAAAAAAAAAAAAAAAAAAAAAAAAAAAAAAAAAAAAAAAAAAAAAAAAAAAAAAAAAAAAAAAAAAAAAAAAAAAAAAAAAAA